>SJXQ01010981.1:276873-344298 GCA_006408695.1 Aepyceros melampus | reverse complement strand
GTTCATCTGGAGTGGACTGAGACTTCTGGGTACTTGTGGCCTGATGGCACGATCCCTGGAGATCATCTTGACTCTCCTGTGGAGAGCACCTCCTTCTGGTATGCAATGGGAGCACCGCGAATCCCTTCCGGACAAAGCAAGGAAACTACCTCGCACCTAGGGCTGAGGAGGGGACCAAGGGGCTCCTCTTGAGTGATGGAGGACCCACGGGGTTCCTGTCAAGTGGAGGCGCCTGTGTCCGGGAACTTCTTGAGTCGCAGCAAGGGAGTGAAGGACCCTTTCGAGGTCCAAGAGGGAAGGTGTGATTTCCCTCGACATGCAGCCGCAGAAAAGGACCTCAACGCGCATGGAAGGGAGAACCTCCTGGTGTTTCTCGAGTTGCAGCAGGTCCTTCTTGAGTTATGACGGGGACCTCAGGGACCTTCTCGTGTGGCCTCAGGAGAGGCCAGTCTCCGTGCGAATGGCGAGGGACCTTTCGGGATTCCTCTCCAGTGGGGGGCGGGTCCTAGGTCCACGTCTGGAGCTGCGGTCACACCCTGAGCTTTGCTCGGAAGTGCTGCCATGGGACTTGGGTCCCTCTGGATTGTCCACAGGGTGGTCAGGCCTTGTCTCGTGTGGAGACATGCAATCCCGCTTTCCTCCTGAGCTGTAGCAGCACTGTCAGGCTTCCTGTTGTGTTGACACATGGATCTGTGTCTTTCCCTAGAGATGCCACCAGGGCTTTCACACGTGCCATCGTGGGGTCAGTCGGTCCCTGGGATGACAGTCGAGAGAGTGCAGGGAAATCAGGTTCATATGGAGTAGACTGAGACGTCTGGGTACTTGTGGCCTGATTACCCGATCCCTGGAGATCATCTCGACTCTACTGTGAAGAGCACCTCCTTCTGGAATGAAATGGGTGCACCGCGAATCCCTTCCGGATGAAGCAAGGAAAGTAACTCGCACCTCGCGCTGAAGAGGAGACCAAGGGGCTCCTCTTGAGTGATGGCGGACCCACGGGGTTCCTGTCAAGTGGAGGTGCCTGTGTCCGGGAACTTCTTGAGTTGCAGCAAGGGAGTGAAGGACCCTTTCGAGGTCCAAGAGTGAAGGTGTGATTTCCATAGACATGCAGGGGCAGAAAAGGGCCTCAACGCGCATGGAAAGGAGACCCTCCTGGTGTTTATCGAGTTGCAGCAGGTCCTTCTCGAGTTACGACGGGGACCTCAGGGACCTTCTCGTCTGGCCTCGGGGAGGCCAGTCTCCGTGCGAATGGCGAGGCACATTTCGGTATTCCTCTCCAGTCGGTGGCAGTTCTTAGGTCCACGTCTGGAGCTGCGGCCGCACCCTGAGCTTTGCTCGGAAATGCTGACATGGGACGTGGGTTCCTCTGGATAGTGAAGGTGTGATTTCCATAGACATGCAGGGGCAGAAAAGGGCCTCAACGCGCATGGAAAGGAGACCCTCCTGGTGTTTATCGAGTTGCAGCAGGTCCTTCTCGAGTTACGACGGGGACCTCAGGGACCTTCTCGTCTGGCCTCGGGGAGGCCAGTCTCCGTGTGAATGGCGAGGGACCTTTCGGGATTCCTCTCCAGTCGGTGGTTGGTCCTAGTTCCACGTCTGGAGCTGCGGTCGCACCCTGAGCTCTGCTTGGAAGTGCTTCCATGGCACTTGGGTCCCTCTGGAGTGTCCACAGGGTGGTCAGGCCTCGTCTCGAGTGGAGACATGCACGCCCGCTCTCCTCCTGAGCGGAAGCATCACTGTCAGGCTTCCTGTTGCATTGAGACAGGGATCTGTGGCTTTCCCTCGAGATGCCACCAGGGCTTTCACACGTGCCAACGTGGGGTCAGTCGATCCCCGGGGTGACAGTTGTGAGAGTGCAGGGAAATCAAGTCATCTGGAGTGGACTGAGACTTATGGGTCCTTGTGGCCTGATGGCACGATTCCTAGAGATTATCTTGGCTATCCTATGGAGAGCATCTCCTCCTGGTATGCCATGGGAGTGCCGAGAATCCCTTCCAGACGAAGCAAGGAAACTAACTCTCACCTCGAGCTGAGGAGGGGACCAAGGGTCTCCTCTTGAGGGATGGCTGACCCTCGGGATTCCTGTCGAGTGAAGGCGCGTGTGTCCGGGAACTTCTTGAGTCGCAGCGAAGGAGTGAAGGAACCTTTCGAGGTCCAAGAGGGAAGGTGTGATNGTCGCGTTGACACAGGGATCTGTGGCTTTCCCTCGAGATGCCACCAGGGCTTTCACACGTGCCAACGTGGGGTCAGTCGATCCCCGGGGTGACAGTCGAGAGAGTGCAGGGACTGTCTCTTATACACATCTCTCTGCATCCATGTCTGAATCTTCCGCTCCTCCTGTCCCCTGCCCTCCGCCCGACACACTCCTAAATGTAAGACTTCATCACAGGGTGGGGTCAGAGGGCGCCTTAAGATTCACCGTGTTCTGTAGGTAGACAAAACCGCCAAGGGGGTCGGGGTCCCCCAGGGAATGAACTGCTGAGGGAATAAGGGTGTTTTTTCCCTGTTTGAGCCAAAGCTGAGGGATGTATTTTTCTACTGAGTCTTGATATCCGCTGTGGAAGGAGCTGTGTCAGGAAGCAGGTAGTTGCATGAGCAACAGCACAAAATGTGGAAGAATCCGTGTAGCGGGGATAGAGGAGTAACCTTCTGGCTCCCCAGAAAGGGCCAGCGCTGAGATGGGTGTGTGATGCCATGGTCCCCAGGAGATTCACTCAGAGCCATCTCAGTCCAACTCCTGCATGACTAGATTTTTCCTTAGCAGCTTTTCTATGACAAAATATTATCTTGTGTTAGAGTTAGGAATAGGAACTAATCTGTAGGAGTATGTCCCCAAATGGGCATTTGAATGGACTCAGAAAAAAACAAACGTAAGGACGGAATTTCTGAAAAAGGAATGATGAGATTAAAAAGCAACTGGCATGGAAGACTTGAGTTTTGCAGTACCTATTCTTATTTTAACCTGCTTCATCCCTGGTCTGCCTGAGAACTGAGAAGAAAATTTGTTGTTGAAGACCCCTTTGAACCTGTCTGAGGCTGTCTTTAAACTTATCTGCCCTCTGGGGGTTCTTCACACTTGAAAAACAATTTCCTCATCACCAACAACCTGAAAAAGGCCAGCGTGAAGGCCAAGTGTAACCATTGATGATATTTAGTTGTAACCATAAAATTGCAGTAACTGTGAACAGTGAGTTCAAGGGTCGTCTTCTCCGTGAGTCGTATGTGGCACTTTAGTAACTTTCCTTTAATCTATGAAATTTTAAATCACTCACTGCAAACTGCATTTAAGATCTTCCAGGAAGGTATCATTTTTCTGTTGTGCTTTGTTTTAAAACAGTTGCCTCAAGTTTCTGTCTTAAGAGTAGTGATTTAGAATCCAGACATCTTCTGTTTTAGAAAAACAAGAAAAACTATGTTGCAAGACTGATAGTGGTAATGTTTATTTGCCGCAGATCAAAGGTTCACAAAACATATGAAATTTTTACATCTACTTGAGGTACCTTGATAGTTTTTGTTTTTTTTTTTCTGTTCTTTCAGGAATTTGGAACTTCGGTGTCTGTTTTTATTTAAAAAAATACTAAATTGTTAAGGTTTTATTTTGCCAAATGTGTGCAGACATATTCAAAGCATGAAAACTATTTCAAGCCATACAACCACAGGGATAGAAACCCTTTTCACAAATTTTAATGTGTTTGTATGTAAATAGATGTTTGTATGAACTATTTTCATGGTAGAATGAATATATTTAAATGAAGTTGAATTATTCCAGTGCTATTTAAACAAATTGCAAAAATTTTTGGTGAGAATTCTCTGAGTCTATTGAGATATAATGCAGATCAATTTTGATTTTTAAAGAATCAAAAGCCTACAAATAACTCTGACGCGTGGCAGCTTCCCTGCGTTGTTGCCCCCGCCGTAGAGAGAGTAGGCTTCCCCAGTGCCTCAGCCGCTTCCTGGTGGAAGTTAGGTGCTCGTGGAGTTGTGTCCACCCTGTAGTGACATCACTCCAGGCCTTCCGGGGCCGGGGAGTGACTCAGAGGCATTAGAGACACCGGTGCAGTTATCTGGAGCACAATTTCTTTGCAGGGCAGCAGAATCAGAAGCCAGACGTGGCCGTGGGAACCTTGAAACGGGTTTTCTGGCCGCCCTCCACCGCCACCCTTACTGCCTAGTCACACACGTCAGGGAGGCTGCCCTGAGTGGAGTTGGGGTTCAGATCCCCCGGGTGGGGCTTCTTCGGTTTTGCCAGCAGTCCCTGCCTCCGGGCCTTCACCTCGAGAGAGGATGGAGGAGGGTCCTGCTGGCAAGGCAGGGCCCATTTCTCAGCACAGTCCACTTCCTGTCTCAGCTCTGGGCGACTATGCACCCAAGCACCGACCTTTCCACCAGAGAGAGACATCCTTGGATAACGCAGATCATTGCTTCCTCTGTCTGTGACTTGACACACCATTGTTAGAAGTCGTTTTAACATCAAGACCGGTCACCTCCCTAGGACATACCTCCCAACTGCCCTGACTCTTACTAGAACACTCCTTTATAATGATAGTCAACTTGAGTGGGCTTTGTTTTTTTCCACTTTGGTCCTGGATGAAATGATAAATATGATGACAGACTTTCACTGTGTATACTAGCAATATGCACACATGTACTATGTATCTTAATAGACAGCTTGGTTACATTTTGGATGACTGTCACTCATCTCGATTCACGCATTGGGAAGCTACAGGGACTACGTCGTACATGCTTATCATAGAAGAGAGTTGGGTTCATGGTTCCAAGCTCCCTACTTCAAGAGTTTTTTCTCCTGTGTTTTCTGTGTTCTCTTTTTATCCTGAAACAAATCAATTAGGTTGTGAGGTATGTTTAAGGATTGGAAGCCAAGGGAATGCTTTCAGCATTTATTGCAACCAAAAGTTAACCTCATCACAGTTAATGAGCATCTTTGATTGGTCTTTTGTGGAATTTGAACTAAATCTATGAGCCTTATTCAATATCTATAATTCTATGGTTTTTTTAAATTATGGGAAATTAATGAAAGATGTTTACATGAATAATGTTTGCCCTTACTGTGTTATGAATGAGTTTTTTGTAGTGTGTCTGGGTGCATGTGCAAGAGAGTAGGAAAAATGTTTCTGAAACAAAACTTGACAAATATTTGTAATGAGAAGTCAAAGATTGCTATAATTGCGCTATAGAAACAATGCAAGTATTAAACAAAATATACAATCAGCTGTCATTGTCTTCCTTTGGTTGCCTGAGACAGAAAAGCAGTAACATTTCTCATGCCGTGTCTATCTATAGACTTAAATTACTATGCAAACTTTACATTTGAACTAGTTTCAAAATGGTATTCACCTTTTACCATTTTCAAAGCATTATAGTAAGAACTGAGAGGGCTATGGAAAGATTAGAAGCATGCTGTGTATTTGGCATAATACCACATACACCCATTAATCCAGAAAAATTAGCAACATCGGCCAAATATATCTGATCGACTCCATAAACATTAAGAGTGTTGAATGGAAAAGAGAAAAATCAGGGAAAAGGTAATAAGAATGGGAAACTCATGGTTAAGATACAGGAACGTTGTCAGATGTCATGATAAATATCGGTTATCTTAGGATAGCTTTGAGCCAAGGAAGCCAGGAGCCCCTTATTGCTTAAAAAAAAAAAAAGTTTTATTTTAAATTGGAGTATAGCCGATTAACAATGTTGTGATAATTTCATGCAACCAGCAAAGGGATTCAGCCATACATATACACGTATCTAAACTCCCCTCCCATCCAGGCTGCCACGCAACATTGAGCAGAGTTCCCTGTGCTATACCACAGGTCCTTGTTGGGTGTCCATTTTAAATGTAGCAGTGTATACATGTCCATCTCAGACTCCCTAACTGTTCTCCCTGCCCACCCCCTCCAAACAACCATAAATCATTTTCTACATCTGTGCATCTGTTCCTGTTTGTAAATAAGTTCATTTCTATTATATCTTTTCAGATTCTGCATATGGGGGATGTCATACAGTAGTTCTCTTTCTCTCTTTGACTTATTTCACTCCTTATTTTTGTTGGAACTCCTTATTTTTGCCTAATCACAATCAACTTCCCCAAATTCTCCCCTACAACATTCCCAAAGCAAAAAAGCCAGTGACAAAGGGGATAAAAATAGCACTTCGCTATCGACTGCACCATCTGCCCAGGGTCCCGAAGCAGTGAATTCCAGCAAGTTGGGCCAAGTATGTGAGTCAGTTGGGTGTCAAACTAGAGCAATGCATAAGCACGCCTGCTTTCTCTTAGCCCCCTTGGCTGCCCATTCCTAGCTCTTATCACACTTCCTTCCATTGAAGCAACTGAGATGACTTAGTCCAAACCAGCCCTGGACCAGCTTTACCACTTGGATGAAGACACATCCATACCCTGGATCCTTAAGGCAGAGTTTCACTCACCAACGCACAGTATTCTTCCTGCGTGTGAGGAAGAGGAGTATGAGATTAAAATGAATAAAACTGGAATAAATCTAAGAAGCTAAACTCTCAAAAGTGAAGGATCAGGCAATTTTTTGTGGGTTTAAGATGGATGTGGGCTTAAGATGGATGTGGACTAAAGGGTTGTAGAATAAGGGATTGTGAGGAAGATCGAGACCAAATTGTTTTATGCTCAGTAATCGCCCCACATATACTGCTTATAAAATATCTGCTTTGGGCTTTAATGTTCCAGATCACTTAGGCTGATAATTCATACTCAATTTGAAATTATTTCAGGGGTCATCTCTAGAACTAGAATTAGATAACAGTCATTCAGAAGATTGGGGGTTGGGGTTGTTCAACAAGAAAGTTTTGTCCCAAGTATTTTAGAAAGCAATAGTTGCCTTCCATATAAAAAGATGATGCAAACTCCCCTGCAACGTATTGGTGTGAAACCCAAAGCCATGATTTTTAATTTAGAGCTTCACTTCTTACAATATACATACAAGAGGATGAATGGTCCATCTACATTGCTACCGAATTTTTACTTTTGGAAGTATCAGAATGTTTCTAGCTTCAAGAAATATAAAAACCTGCCTCAATATAGCTGAAGCAATTCAGATTTAACTCTTTCACATAACAAGAAGTGTTGAGTGACTGGCTCTGGAGTTGGTTAATTCTAACAAAATTTCTATCTTTCTGCTTTGCAATTCTTAGCAGGTCAGGTTTGCCTTTAGGGGCCAGTTCACCCCACAGTCCCAAGCTGGCTGTCACAGTTCCAGACATCACAGCCAGATTTTGCAATATCCAGTGGGTGAAAAGGTAAGACTTTGTATGATCTCCACCATGGAGAAAATCCTGGTCCTCCATGGGAGGACCCTAGGAGCACCATTAGTATCTGAGGGAAGCATACAGGTGTGAGGGGAAGGATCAGTTCAGTTCAGTTCAGTCGATCAGTTGTGTCTGACACTTTGCCACCCCGTGAATCGCAGCACACCAGGCCTCCCTGTCCATCACCAACTCCCGGAGTTCACTCAGACTCACGCCCATCAAGTCAGTGATGCCATCCAGCCATCTCATCCTCGGTCGTCCCCTTCTCCTCCTGCCCCCAATCTCTACCAGCATCAGGGTCTTTTCCAATGAGTCAACCCTTCGCATGAGGTGGCCAAAGTAATGGAGCTTCAGCTTCAGCATCATTCCTTCCAAAGAAATCCCAGGGCTGATCTCCTTCAGAATGGACTGGTTGGATCTCCTGCAGTCCAAGGAACTCTCAAGAGTCTTCTCCAACGCCACAGTTCAAAAGCATCAATTCTTCAGCACTCAGCCTTCTTTACAGTCCAACTCTCACATCCATACATGACTACTGGAAAAACCATAGCCTTGACTAGATGGACCTTAGTCAGAAAAGTAATATCTCTGCTTTTGAATATGCTATCTAGATTGGTCATAACTTTTCTTCCAAGGAGTAAGTATCTTTTAATTTCATGGCTGCAGTCACCATCCGCAGTGATTTTGGAGCCCAGAAAAATGAAGTCTGACACTGTTTGCACTGTTTCCCCATCTATTTCCCATGAAGTGATGGGGCCAGATGCCATGATCTTTGTTTTCTGAATGTTGAGCTTTAAGCCAACTTTTTCACTCTCCTCTTTCACTTTCAACAAGAGGCTTTTTAGCTCCTCTTCACTTTCTGCCATAAGGGTGGTGTCATCTGCATATCTGAGGTTATTGATATTTCTCCCGGCAATCTTGATTCCACCTTGTGTTTCTTCCAGTCCAGCGTTTCTCATGATGTACTCTGCATAGAAGTTAAATAAGCAGAGTGACAATATACAGCCTTGGCGTACTCCTTTTCCAATTTGGAGCCAGTCTGTTGTTCCATGTCCACTTCTAACTGTTGCTTCCTTACCTGCATATAGCTTTCTCAAGAGGCAGGTCAGGTGGTCTGGTATTCCCATCTCTTCCAGAATTGTCCACTGTTTATTGTGATTCACACAGTCAAAGGCTTTGGCATAGTCAATAAAGCAGAAATAGATGTTTTTCTGGAACTCTCTTGTTTTTCCATGATCCAGCGGATGTTGGCAATTTGATCTCTGGTTCCTCTGCCTTTTCTAAAACCAGCTTGAACATCAGGGAGTTCACAGTTCATGTATTGCTGAAGTCTGGCTTGGAGAATTTTGAGCATTACTTTACTAGCATGTGAGATGAGTGCAATTGTGCGGTAGTTTGAGCATTCTTTGGCATTGCCTTTCTTTGGAATTGGAATGAAAACTGACCTTTCCAGTCCTGTATAGGTACTGCTAATCACCCTATTTTAGAGAAGGAAAGACCAAAATGTTACCTTAACATCTCTATGTTAAGAGATGTTACTTAACTGCAGTTAAGTAAGCAGTCACAGAACTAACAAGGAAGCAGCAGAGGCAAAGCATGAAGCCAGACAGCTGGGCTCCAGGCTGCTTTCCAGACCACACTTACGGGAGCTCCTCTCTCCTTCTGCCTTTCACTTCTTCATGCTCTCCACAGGGTAAAGCCAGCTTCTATCCCTTGATCATTTACTTAGCCTCCCGATGAACTGATGTCCCAGGACCCAGGCCCTACTTGGTCCAATTCATGCAATAGTGAAACCAAGTTGGGGCCCTATGGGGCTCCCAGGCAAAGAGGCCTTTTTTTATAGGCAGTACTCCAGCCTCCGTGAACTTCCCTGTGTTCCAAAGGGCAGATTCGAACCATTACTAATCAAGGGAGAAGCAGCTACTTGAGGAGAGATTAAAGGAGTCTGAGAAACTCATCAAGACTAGGAGACCAACCACCTGAGACCTTGCACACACCCTAATCTTGTCAGCAACCCCACCCGTGAACTATTGCTGTAAAACTCCTGGATTGGGACCTGTGATTTTCAAAGACAGGAACCCACTGTACCCCCCTTCAGCTGGCAAAGCAATAAAACTATCCTTTTTTTGCTTCACCTAAAACTCTTGTTTCTTATTTAATTCAGCACTGGTGTGCAGAGAAGCTAAGCTTTTGGCATCAATACCCGGACCAACTTCCGATAGTTTTACACACATTACCTTCTGACCTGATCCAGAACTTCCACATCCTCTGCCTGGATTCCAGTCATAGCTTCTCCAGTTCAGTTCATTTCAGTTCAGTCGCTCAGTCATGTCTGACTCTTTGCCACCCCATGAATCGCAGCACGCCAGGCCTCCCGTCCAGCACCAACTTCCAGAGTTCACCCAGACTCATGTCCATTGAGTCAGTGATGCCATCCAGCCATCTCATCCTCTGTCGTCCCCTTCTCCTCATGTGCTTAAATTCTACCTCTTCTTTTAGCCACTGCATAACCTTCGGCAAACCCTTAACCTCTCAGTTCAGTTCAGTTCAGTTGCTCAGTCATGTCTGCCTCTTTGAGACCCCATGAATCGCAGCACGCCAGGCCTCCCTGTCCATCACCATCTCCCAGAGTTCACTCATATGTCCATCGAGTCCGTGATGCCATCCAGCCATCTCATCCTCTGTCGTCCCCTTCTCCTCCTGCCCCCAATCCCTCCCAGTATCAGAGTCTTTTCCAATGAGTCAACTCTTCGCATGAGGTGGCCAAAGTACTGGAGCTTCAGCTTTAGCATCATTCCTTCCAAAGAAATCCCAGGGCTGATCTCCTTCAGAATGGACTAGTTGGATCTCCTTAACCTCTCTGATCCTCCATTTCCTTACTGAGAAATGAAGGGAATAACTTTGCTTACCTCACTGGACTGATAGGATTACAGAAATCGTGTATATAACATTTTGCAACATAGAATGTGAGACATCCTCCAAGCTCAATAAATTGTAGCTAAGGATATGTAGTGATTCTAAACCCAAATGGCAGGCGCTGTCACCTTTGTGAACCCCACAGTTCTGTGAGGTGTGTGTTTACATCTCTACTTCTGGAAGATGGAAATTAACCATCAGGAAGGTAAAGAGATTAGTCATAAGTCACATGGCCGGTTGGGGGGTGGAGTCAGGGCTTCCTGTCTGCTGAGTCTATCTGAGCCTTCCTTCTCCAGTTGGGCATTTCAAAATGACTCTTACAGTCTTTGTTTCCTTGGAGAACCAGCCTGTTGAGATGGTGTTCTCTGAGACCTGAAGCTTCTCCATGATCCACGCTTCCCACCATCACCCTCTGTCAACTATCCATTCCTGTTAATTCAGCTTAGCTATATCCTCCTAATGGAAATAGCGAGAGACTTCATTTTCTTCGGCTTCAAAATCACTGCAGATGGTGACTGCAGCCATGAAATTACTAACTCTCACCTCGCGCTGAGGAGGGGACCAAGGGCCTCATCTTGAGTGATGGCGGACACTCGGGGTTCCTGTCGAGTGGAAGTGCGTGTGTCCGGGAAATTCTTGAGGTGCAGCAAGGGAGTGAAGGACCCTTTCGAGGTCCAAGAGGGAAGGTGTGATGTCCCGCGACATGCAGCAGCAGAAAAGGGCCTCAACACGCATGGAAGGGAGAACCTCCTGGTGTTTCTCGAGTTGCAGCAGGTCCTTCTCGAGTTACGACGGGGACCTCAGGTACCTTCTCGTGTGGCCTCAGGAGAGGCCAGTCTCCGTGCGAATGGCGAGGGACCTTTCGGGATTCCTCTCCAGTCGCTTGCGGGTCCTAGGTCCACGTCTGGAGCTGCGGTCGCACCCTGAGCTTTGCTCGGAAGTGCTGACATGGGACTTGGGACCCTGTGGAGTGTCCACAGGGTGGTCAGGCCTCGTCTCGAGTGGAGACATCCACACCCGCTCTCCTCCTGAGCGGTAGCAGCTCTGTCAGGCTTCCTGGGGCGTTGACACAGGGATCTGTGGCTTTCCCTCGAGATGCCACCAGGGATTTCCCATGTGCCAACGTGGGGTCATTCGATCCCCGGGGTGACAGTCGAGAGAGTGCAGGGAAATCAGGTTCGTCTGATGTGGACTGAGAATTCTGGGTACTTGTGGCCTGGTGTCATGATCCCTGGAGATCATGTCGACTCTCCTGTGGATAGCACCTCCTTCTGGTATGCAATGGGAGCGTCTCGAATCCTTTCCGGAAGAAGCAAAGAAAGTATCTCTCACCTCGCGCTGGGGAGGGGACCAAGGGGCTCCTCTTCAGTGACTGCGGACGCTGGGGGTTTTCTCTCGAGTGGAGGCGAGTGTGTCCGGGAACTTCTTGTGTCGCAGCAAGGGAGTAAAAGACCCTTTCGAGCTCCAACAGGGAAGGTGTGATTTCCCTCGACATGCAGCAGCACAAAAGGGCCTCAACGCGCATTGAAGGGAGAACCTCCTGGTGTTTCTCGAGTTGCAGCAGGTCCTTCTCGAGTTACGACGGGGATCGCAGGGACCTTCTCGTGTGGCCTCAGGAGAGGCCAGTCTCTGTGCGAATGGCGAGGGACCTTTCGGGATTCCTCTCCAGTCGGTGGCGGGTCCTAGGTCCACGTCTGGAGCTGCGGTCGGACCCTGAGCTTTGCTGGGAAGTGCTGACATGGGACTTGGGTCCCTCTGGAGTGTCCACATGTGGTCAGGCCTCGTCTCGAGTGGAGACATGCACGCCCGCTCTCCTCCTGAGCGGTAGCAGCACTGTCAGGCTTCCTGTCGCATTGACACAGGGATCTGTGGCTTTCCCTCGAGATGCCACCAGGGCTTTCACACGTGCCAACGTGGGGTCAGTCGATCCCCGGGGTGACAGTCGAGAGAGTGCAGGGAAATCAGGTTCGTCTGGTGTGGACTGAGAATTCTGGGTACTTGTGGCCTGGTGGCACGATCCCTGGAGATCATCTCGACTCTCCTGTCGAGAGCACCTCCTTCTGGTATGCAATGGGAGCGTCTCGAATCCCTTCCGGACGAAGCAAGGAAAGTAACTCTCATCTCGCGCTGAGGAGGGGACCAAGGGGCTCCTCTTCAGTGATGGAGGACGCTGGGGGGTTTCTGTCGAGTGGAGGCACTTGTGTCCGGGAAATTCTTGAGTCGCAGCAAGGGAGTGAAGGACCCTTTCGAGGTCTAAGAAGGAAGGTGTGATATGCTTCGACATGCAGCAGCAGAAAATGGCCTCAACGCGCATGGAAGAGAGAACCTCCTGGTGTTTCTCGAGTTGCAGCAGGTCCTTGTGGAGAGCACCTCCCTCTGGTATGCAATGGGAGCGCCGCGAATCCCTTCCGGACGAAGCAAGGAAACTAACTCTCACCTCGCGCTGAGGAGGGGACCAAGGGGCTCCTCTTGAGTGATGGCGGACCTCGGGGTTCCTGTCGAGTGGAGGCGCGTGTGTCTGGGAACTTCTTGAGTCGCAGCAAGGGAGTGAAGGACCTTTTCGAGGTCCAAGAGGGAAGGTGTGATTTCCCTCGACATGCAGCAGCAGAAAAGGGCCTCAACGCGCATGGCATGGAGAACCTCCTGGTGTTTCTTGAGTTTCAGCAGGTCCTTCTCAAGTTACGAGGGGGACCTCAGAGTCCTTCTCGTGTGGCCTCAGGAGAGGCCACTCTCCGTGCAAATGGCGAGGGACCTTTCGGGATTCCTCTCCAGTCGGTGACGGGTCCTAGGTCCACATCTGGAGCTGTGGTCGCACCCTGAGTTTTGCTCCGAAGGGCTGACATGGGACTTGGGTCCCTCTGGAGTGTCCACAGGGTGGTCAGGCCTCGTCTCGAGTGGAGACATGCACACCCGCTCTCCTCCTGAGCGGTCGCAGCACTGTCAGGGTTCCTGTCGTGTAGACACAGGGATGTGTGGCTTTCCCTTGAGATGCCAACAGGGCATTCACAAGTGCCAACGTGGGGTCAGTCGATCCCCAAGGTGACAGTCGAGGGAGTGCAGGGAAATCAGGTTCATCTGGAGGTGTCTGAGACTTCGGGGTACTTGTGGCCTGAGGGCAATATCCCTGGGGATCATCTCGACTCTCCTGTGGAGAGCACCTTCTTCTGGTATGCAATGGGAGCACCGCGAATCCCTTCCAGAAGAAGCAAGGAAACTAACTTTCACCTCGCGCTGAGGAGAGGACCAAGGGGATCCTCTTGAGTTATGGCGGACCCTCGGGTTTCCCTACAGTGTTGTCAGGCCTCATCTCGAGGGGAGACATGCACGCCCGCTCTCCTCCTGAGCGGTAGCAGCACTGTCAGACTTCCGTTGCATTGACACATGGATCTGTGGCTTTCCCTCCAGAGGCCACCAGAGCTGTCACACGTGCCAATGTGGGGTCAAACGATCCATGGGGTGACAGTCGAGAGAGTGCAGGGATATCAGGTTCATTTGGAGTGGACTGAGACATCTGGGTACTTGTGGCCTGATGGCACGATCCCTGGACATCATCTCCACTCTCCTGTTGAGAGCACCTCCTTCTGGTATGAAATGGGAGTGCCGCGAATCCCTTCCCCACGAACCACGGGAACTAAATTTCATCTTGCGCTGAAGAGGGGACAAACGGGCTCCTCTTGAGTTATGGCAGGACCCTCGGGGTTCCTGTCGAGTGGAAGCGCGTGTGTCTGGGACCTTCTTGAGGCGCAGCAAAGGAGTGAATGACCCCTTTGAGGTCCAAGAGCGAAGGTGTCATTTCCCTCGACATGCAACAGCAGAAAAGGGCTTCAACGTGAATGGAAGGGAGAACCTCCTGGTGTTTCTCGAGTTGCAGCAGGTCCTTCTCGAGTTACGACGGGGACCTCAGGGACCTTCTCGTGTGGCATCAGGAGAGGCCAGTCTCCGTGCGAATGGCGAGGGACCTTTTGGGATTCCACTCCAGTGTTTGGCGGGTCCTAGATCCACGTCTGGAGCTAGGGTCGGACCCTGAGCTTTGCTCGAAAGTGCTAACATGGGACTTGGGTCCCTCAGGAGAGTCCACAGTGTGGTCAGGCCTCCTCTCGAGTGGAGACATGCACGCCCGCTCTCCTCCTGAGCAGTAGCAGCACTGTCAGGCTTCCTGTCACGTTGACACAGGGATCTGTGGCTTTCGCACGAGATGCCAACAGGGCTATCACAAGTGCCAACATGGGTCAGTCGATCAACGGGGTGACAGTCGAGAGAGTGCAGGGAAATCAGGTTCATCTGGAGTGGATTGTGACTTCTGGGTACTTTTGGACTGATGGCACGATCCCTGGAGATCATCTCGACTCTCCTGTGGAGAGACCTTCCTCTGGTATGCAATGGGAGCGCCAGAATCCCTTCCCGACGAAGCACGGAAACCAACTCTCACCGCGCGCTGAGGATTGTACAAAGGGGCTCCTCTTGAGTTATGGCGGGACCCTCCGGTTTCCTATCGAGTGGAGGCGCGTGTGTCCCGGAACTTCTTGAGTCGAAGCAAGGGAGTGAAGGACCCTTTCGAGGTCCAACAGGGAAGATGTGATTTCCCTCGACATGCAGCAGCAGAGAAGGGCCTCAATGCGCATGGAAGGGAGAACCTCCTGGTGTTTCTCTAGTGGCCTCAGGTCTTTCTCGAGTTACGACGGGGACCTCAGGGACCTTCTCATGTGGCCTCAGGAGAGGGCAGTCTCCGTGCGAATGGCGCCGGACTTTTCGGGATCCTTCTCCAGTCGGTGGCGCGTCCTAGGTGCATGTCTTGAGCTGCGGTCGGAACCTGAGCTTTGCTCGAAAATGCTGACATGGGACTTGGGTCCCTCTGGAGTGTCCACAGGGTGGTCAGGCCTCGTCTCGAGTGGAGACATGCACGCCCGCTCTCCTCCTGAGCGGTAGCAGCACTGTCAGGCTTCCTGTCACGTTGACACAGGGATCTGTGGCTTTCCCTCGAGATGCCACCAGGGCTGTCACACGTGCCAACGTGGTGTTAGTCGATCCTCGGGGTGACAGTCGAGAGAGGGCACGGAAAGCAGGTTCATCTGGAGAGGATTGAGACTTCTGGGTACTTGTGGCCTAATGGCACGATCCCTGGAGATCATCTCGACTCTCCTGTGGAGAGCACCTCCTTCTGGTATGCAATGGGAGCGCCGCGAATCCCTTCATGACGAAGCACAGAAACTAACTCTCATCTCACGCTGAGGATTGTAGAAAGGGGCTCCTCTTGAGTTATGGCGGGACCCCTGGGGTTCCTGTCGAGTACAGGCGAGTGGGTCCGGGAACTTCTTGAGTTGCAGCAAGGTAGTGAAGGACCCTTTCAAGGTCCAAGAGTGAAGTTGTGATTTCACACAACAATCAGTAGCAGAAAAGGGCCTCAACGCACATGAAGTGAGAACCTCCTGGTGTTTCTCGAGTTGCAGCAGGTCCTTCTCGAGTTACGACGGGGACCTCAGGGACCTTCTCGTGTGACCTCAGAAGATGCCAGTCTCTGTGCGAATGGCGAAGGACCTTTCTGGATTCCTCTCCAGTGGGTTGCGGGTCCTAGGTCCACGTCTGGAGCTGCAGTCGGACACTGAGCTTTTCTCGAAAGTGCTGACATGGGACTTGGGTCCCTCTGGAGAGTCCACAGAGTCGTCAGGCCTCATCTCGAGTGGAGACATGCACGCCCGCTCTTCTCTTGAGGGGTAACAGCACTGTCAGGCTTCCTGTCGCATTGAAACAGGGATCTGTGGCTTTCCCTCGATATGCCACCAGGGCTGTCACACGTGCCAACGTGGTGTTAGTCGATCCTCGGGGTGACAGTCGAGAGAGTGCAGGGAAAGCAGGTTCATCTGGAGAGGACTGAGAGTTCTGGGTCCTTGTGGCCTGCTGGCACGATCCCTGGAGACCTTCTCGACTCTCCTGTGGAGAGCACCTCCTTCTGGTATGCAATGGGAGCGCTGCGAATCCCTTCCCGACGAACTTCGGAAACTAACTCTCATCTCGCGCTGAGGATTGTACAAAGGGTCTCCTCTTGAGTTATGGCGGGACCCCTGGGGTTCCTGTCGAGTGGAGGCATGTGTGTCCGGGAACTTTTTGAGTCACAGCAAGGGAGTGAATGACCCTTTTGAGGTCCAGGAGGGAAGGTGTGATTTCACACAACAATCAGCAGCAGAAAATGGGCCTCAACGCACATGGAAGGGAGAACCTCCTGGTGTTTCTCGAGTTGCTGCAGGTCCTTCTCGAGTTACGACGGGAACCTCAGTGACCTGCTCCTGTGTCCCAGAAGATGACAGTCTCCGTGCGAATTGCGAGGGACCTTGCGGGATTCCTCTCCAGTCGGTGGTGGGTCTTCGTACACGTCTGGAGCTGCGTTCGGACCCAGATCTTTGCTCCAAAGTGCCCACATGGGCCTTGGGTCCCTCTGGGTGTCCACAGGGTGGTCAGGCCTCGTCTCGAGTGTAGACATGCACGCCCGCTCTCCTCCTGAGCGGTAGCAGTACTGTCAGGCTTCCTGTCACGTTGACACCGGGATCTGTGGCTTTCCCTCGAGATGCCACCAGGGCTGTCATACGTGCCAACATAGGGTCAGTCTATCCTAGGGGTGACAGTCGAGAGAGTGCAGGGAAATCTGGTTCTTCTGGAGTGCCTTGAGACTTCTGGGTACATGTGACCTGATGGCACGATCCCTGGAGATCATGTGTACTCTCCTGTGGAGAGCACCTCCTTCTGGTATGCCATGGGAACGCCGCGAATCCCTTCCCGACGAAGCACAGAAACAAACTCTCACCTCGCGCTGAGGAGGGGACAAACGGGCTCCTCCTGAGTTATGGCGAGACTCTCGGGGTTCCTGTCGAGTGGAGGCGCGTGTGTCCGGGAACTTCTTGAGTAGCAGCAAGGGAGTGAAGGAATCTTTTGAGGTCCAAGAGGGAAGGTGTGATTTCCCTCGACATACAGCAGCAGAAAAGGGCCTCAACGCGCATGGAAGGGAGAACCTCCTGGTGTTTCTCGAGTTGCAGCAGGTCCTTCTCGAGTTACGACGGGGACCTCAGGGACCTTCTCGTGTGGCCTCAGGAGAAGCCAGTCTCCGTGCGAATGACGAGGGACCTTTCGAGATTCCTCTACAGTTGGTGGCGGGTCCTAGGTCCACGTCTGGAAGTGCGATCGGACCCTCAACTTTGCTCGGAAGTGCTGACATGGGACTTGGTTGCATCTGGAGTGTCCACTGGATGGTCAGGCCTCGTCTCGAGTGGAGACATGCACGACCGTTCTCCTCCTGAGCGGTAGCAGCACTGTCAGGCTTCCTGTCACGTTGACACAGGGATCTGTGGCTTTCTCTCGAGATGCCACCAGGGCTGTCCCCCTTGCCAACATGGTGTCAGTCTATCCTCGGAGTGACAATCGAGAGAGTGCAGTGAAATCATATTCCTCTGGAGTTGATTGAGACTTCTGATGACATGCAGCAGCAGAAAAGGGCCTTAACGCGAATGGAAGGGAGAACCTCCTGGTGTTTCTCCAGTTGCAGCAGGTCCTTCTCGAGTTACGACGGGGACCTCAGGCACCGTCTCCTGTGGCCTCAGGAGAGGCCAGTCTCTGTGCGAATGGCGAGGGACCTTTTGGGATTCCTCTCCAGTCGGTGGGGGGTCCTAGGTCCACGTCTAAGTCTGCGGTCGCACCCTGAGCTTTGCTCGGAAGTGCTGACATGGGACTTCGGTCCCTCTGGAGTGTCCACAGGGTGGTCAGGCCTCGTCTCGAGTGAAGACATGCACGCCCGCTCTCCTCCTGAGCGGTAGCAGCACTGTCAGGCTTCCTGTTGCGTTGACACAGGGATCTGTGGCTTTCCCTCGAGATGCCACCAGGGCTTTCACACGGGCCAACGTGGGGTCATTTGATCCCCGGGGTGACAGTCGAGAGAGTGCAGGGAAATCAGGTTCATCTGGAGGGGAGTGAAACTTCTGGGTACTTGTAACATGATGGCATCATCTGCAGCACCGTCAGGCTTCCTGTCGAATTGACACAGGGATCTGTGGCGTTCCCTAGTGATGCCACCAGGGCTTTCACACATGCTAACGTGGGGTCAGTCGATCCCCGGAGTGACAGTGGAGAGAGTGCAGGGAAATTACGTCCTCTGAAGGGGACTGAGACATCTGGGTCCTTGTGGCCTGACGGCATGATCCCTGGAGATCATCTCGACACTCCTGTGGAGAGCACCTCCTTCTGGTATGCAATGGGAGCGCCGTGAATCCCTTCCTGACGAAGCAAGGAAACTAACTCTCCCCTCGCGCTGAGGAGGGGACCAAGGGGCTCCTCTTGAGTGATGGCGGACCCTCCGGGTTCCTGTCGAGTGGAGGCGCGTGTGTCCGGGAACTTCTTGAGTCGCAGCAAGGGAGTGAAGGACCCTTTCGAGGTCCAAGAGGGAAGGTGTGATTTCCCTCGGCATGCAGCAGCAGAAAAGGGCCTCAACGCGCATTTAAGGGAGAACCTCCTGGTGTTTCTCGAGGTGCAGCAGGTCCTTCTCGAGTTACGACGGGGACCTCAGGGACCTTCTCGTGTGGCCTCAGGAGAGGCCAGTCTCCGTGCGAATGGCGAGGGACATTTTAGAGTGCAGGGAAATCAGGATCATCTGGAGGGGACTGAGACTTCTGGGTCCTTGTGGCCTGATGACAGGATCCCTGCAGATCATCTCGACTCTCCTGAGGAGAGCACCTAACTCTGATATGCAATGGGAGCGCCGCGAAACCCTTTCGGACGAAGCAAGGAAACTAAATCTCACATCGTGCTGAGGAGGGGACCAAGAGGCTCCTCTTGATTGACGGTGGACCCTCGTGGTTCCTGTGGAGTGGAGGCGCGTGTGTCCAGGAACTTCTTGAGTCGCAGCAAGGGAGTGAAGGACCCTTTCGAGGACCAAGAGGGAAACTGTTATTTCCCTCGACATGCAGCAGCAGAAAAGGGCCTCAACGCGCATCGAAGGGAGAAACTCCTGGTGTTTCTCGAGTTGCAGCAGGTCCTTCTCGAGTTATGACGGGGACCTCAGGGACCTTCTCGTGTGGCCTCAGGAGAGGCCAGTCTCCGTGCGAATGGCGAGGGACCTTTCGGGATTCCTCTCCAGTCGGTGGCAGGTCCTAGGTCCACATCTGGAGCTGCGGTCGCACCCTGAGCTTTGCTCGGAAGTGCTGACATGGGACTTGGGTCCCTCTGGAGTGTCCACATGGTGGTCAGGCCTCGTCTCGAGTGGAGACATGCACGCCCGCTCTCCTCCTGAGCGGTAGAAGCACTGTCAGGCTTCCTGTCGCGTTGACACAGGGATCTGTCGCTTTCCCTCGAGATGCCACCAGGGCTTTCTCACGTGCCAACGTGGGGTCAGTCGATCCCCGGGGGGACAGTCGAGAGAGTGCAGGGAAGTCAGGTTCATCTGGAGGAGACTGAGACTTCTGGGTCCTTGTGGTCTGATGGCACGATCCCTCGAGATCATCTGGACTCTCTTGTGGAGAGCACCTCCTTCTGGTATGCAATGGGAGTTCCTGAGCGGTAGCCACACTGTCAGGCTTCCTGTCGCGTTGACACAGGGATCTGTGGCTTTCCCTCCAGATGCCACCAGAGCTTACACGCGTGCCAAAGTGGGGTCAGTCGATCCCCAGGGTGACAGTCAAGAGAGTGCAGGGAAATCAGGTTCATGTGGAGGGGACTGAGACTTCTGGGTGCTCGTGGCCTTCTGGCACGTTCCCTGGTGATCATCTCGACCCTCCTGTTGAGAGCACCTCCTTCTGGTATGCAATGGGAGCGTCGTGAATCCCTTCCAGATGAAGCAAGGAAACTAACTCTCACCTCGCGCTGAGGAAGGGACCAAGGGTCTCCTCTTTAGTGATGGCGGACCCTCGGGGTTCCTGACGAGTGAAGGCGCGTGTGTCCGGGAACTTCTTGAGTCGCAGCAAGGGAGTGAAGACCCTTTCGAGGTCCAAGAGGGAAGGTATGATTTCCCTCGACAAGCAGCAGCAGAAAAGGGCCTCAGGTCGCATGGAAGGGAGAACCTCCTGGTGTTTCTCGAGTTGCAGCAGGACCTTCTCGAGTTACGACGGGGACCTCAGGGACCTTCTTGTGTTGCCTCAGGAGAGGCCAGTTTCCGTGCGAATGGCGAGAGACCTTTCGGGATTCCACTCCATTCGCTGGCGGTTCCTAGGTCCACGTATGGAGATGCGGTCGCACTCTGAGCTTTGCTCGGAAATGCTGACATGAGACTTGGGTCCCTCTGTGCGTGTGTCCGGGAACTTCTTGAGTCGCAGCAAGGGAGTGAAGGACCCTTTCGAGGTCCAAGAGGGAAGGTGTGATTTCCCTCGTCATGCAGCAGCAGAAAAGGGCCTCAACGCGCAGGAAGGGAGAACCTCCTGGTGGTTCTCGAGTGGCAGCAGGTCCTTCTCGAGTTACGACGGGGACCTCAGGGACCTTCTCGTGTGGCCTCAGGAGAGGCCAGTCTCTGTGCGAATGGCGAAGGACCTTTCTGGATTCCTCTCCAGTGGGTTGCGGGTCCTAGGTCCACGTCTGGAGCTGCGGTCGGACACTGAGCTTTTCTCGAAAGTGCTGACATGGGACTTGGGTCCCTCTGGAGAGTCCACAGAGTCATCAGGCCTCATCTCGAGTGGAGACATGCACGCCCACTCTTCTCTTGAGGAGTAGCAGCACTGTCAGGCTTCCTGTCGCATTGAAACAGGGATCTGTGGCTTTCCCTCGAGATGCCACCAGGGCTGTCACACGTGCCAACGTGGTGTTAGTCGATCCTCGGGGTGACAATCGAGAGAGGGCAGGGAAAGCAGGTTCATCTGGAGAGGACTGAGAGTTCTGGGTACTTGTGGCCTGCTGGCAGGATTCCTGGAGATCTTCTCGACTCTCCTGTGGAAAGCACCTCCTTCTGGTATGCAATGGGAGCGCTGCGAATCCCTTCCCGACGAACCTCGGAAACTAACTCTCATCTCGCGCTGAGGATTGTACAAAGGGTCTCCTCTTGAGTTATGGCGGGACCCCTGGGGTTCCTGTCGAGTGGAGGCATGTGTGTCCGGGAACTTTTTGAGTCACAGCAAGGGAGTGAATGACCCTTTTGAGGTCCAGGAGGGAAGGTGTGATTTCACACAACAATCAGCAGCAGAAAAGAGCCTCAATGCACATGGAAGGGAGAACCTCCTGGTGTTTCTCGAGTTGCTGCAGGTCCTTCTTGAGTTACGACGGGGACCTCAGTGACCTGCTCCTGTGTCCCAGAAGATGACAGTCTCCGTGCGAATGGCGAGGGACCTTTCTGGATTCCTCTCCAGTGGGTTGCGGGTCCTAGGTCCACGTCTGGAGCTGCGGTCGGACCCTGAGGTTTGCTCGAAAGTGCGGACATGGGACTTGGGTCCCTCTGAGTGTCCACAGGGTGGTCAGGCCTCTTTTCGAGTGGAAACATGCACGCCCACTCTCCGCCTGAGCAGTAGCATCACTGTTAGTCTTCCTGTCGCGTTGTCACAGGGATCTGTGGCTTTCCATCCAGATGCCACCAGGGCTGTGACAAGTACAAACGTGGGGTCCGTCGATCCTCGGGGTGACAGTCGAGACAGTGCAGGGAAATCAGGTTCATCTGGAGTGGATTGAGACTTCTGGGTACTTGTGGCCTGATGGCACGATCCCTGGAGATCATCTCGACTCTCCTGTGGAGAGCACCTCCTTCTGGTATGCAATGGGAGGGCCGCAAATCCCTTCCCGAGGAAGCACCGAAACTATCTCTCATCTCACGCTGCGGAAGGGACAAACGGGCTCCTCTTGAGTTATGGCGGGACCCTCGGCGTTCCTGTCGTGTTGAGGCGCGTGTGTCCGGGAACTTCTTGGGTCGCAGCAAGGGAGTGAAGGATTCTTTTGAGGTCCAAGAAGGATGGTGTGATTTCCCTCGACATGCAGCAGCAGAAAAGGGCCTCAACGCGCATGGAAGGGAGAACTTCTTGGGGTTTCTCGAGTTGCAGCAGGTCCATCTCGAGTTACGACGGGGACCTCAGGGACCTTCTTGTGTGGACTCAGGAGAGGCCAGTCTCCGTGCAAATGGCGAGGGACCATCCCGGATTCCTCTCCGGTCGATTGCGGGTCCTAGGTCCACGTCTCGAGCTGCGCTTGGACCCTGAGCTTTGCTCGAAAGTTTTGACATGGGACATGGGTCCTTGTGGAGAGTCCACAGTGTGGTCAGGCCTCGTCTCAAGTGGAGACATGCACGCTTGCTCTCCTCCTGAGCGGTAGCAGCACTGTCAGTCTTCAAGTCGCGTTGACACTGGGATCTTTGGCTTTCCCTCGAGATGCTACCAGGGCTGTCACACTTGACAACATGGGGTCAGTCGATCCTCTGTGTCACAGTCGAGACAGTGCAGGGAAATCAGGTTCCTATGGAGTGGATTGAGACTTTGGGTACTTGTGGCCTGATGGCACGAACCCTGGAGATCATCTCGACTCTCCTGTTTACAGCATCTCCTTCTGGTATGCAATGGGATCGTTGCGAATCCCTTCCCAATGAAGCACGGAAACTAGCTCTCACCTCGCGCTGAGGAGGGGATAAAGGGGCTCCTCTTGAGTTATGGCGGGACCCTCGGGTTTCCTGTCGAGTGGAGGCGTGTGTGTCCAGGAACTTCTGGAGTCGCAGCAAGGGAGTGAAGGACCCTTTCGAGGTCCAAGAGGGAAGGTGTGATTTCCCTCGACATGCAGCAGCAGAAAAGGGCCTCAACGCGCATGGAAGGGAGAACCTCCTGCTGTTTCTCGAGTTGCAGCATGTCCTTCTCGAGTGACGACGGGGACATCAGGGACCTTCTCGTGTGGCCTCAGGAGAGGCCAGTCTCCATGGCAATGTCGAGGGACTCTTCGGGATTCCTCTCCAGTCGGTGGCGGGTCCTAGGTCCACGTCTGGAGCTGCGGTCGCACCCTGAGCTTTGCTCGAATGTTTTGACATGGGACTTGAGTCCCGCTGGAGAGTCCACAGGGTGGTCAGGCCTCGTATCGAGTGGAGACATGCATGCTCGCTCTCCTCCTGAGCGGTAGCAGTACTGTCAATCTTCCTGTCGCGTTGACACTGGGATCTGTGGCTTTCACTCGAGATGCCACCAGGGCTGTCACACGTGCCAACATGGGGTCAGTCGATCCTCGGGGTAACAGTTGAGAGAGTGCAGGGAAATCAGGTTCCTCTGGAGTGGATTGAGACTTCTGGGTACTTGTGGCCTGATGGCACGAACCCTGGAGATCATCTCGACTCTCCTGTTTAGAGCACCTCCTTCTGGTATGCAACGGGATCGCTGCATATCCCTTCCGGATGAATCACGGAAACTAACTCTCACCTCGTGCTGAGGAGGGGACAAAGGGGCTCCTCTTGAGTTATGGCGGGACCCTCGGGTTTCCTGTCGAGTGGAGGTGCATGTGTCCGCGAACTTCTTCAGTCGAGCAAGGGAGTGAAGGACCCTTTCGAGGTCCAAGAGGGAAGGTGTGATTTCCCTCGACATGCAGCAGCAGAAAAGGGCCTCAACGCGCATGGAAGGGAGAACCTCCTGGTGTTTCTCGAGTGGCAGCAGGTCCTTCTCGAGTTACGACGGGGACCTCAGGGACCTTCTCGTGTGGCCTCAGGAGAGGCCACTCTCCATAAAATGGCGAGGGACCTTTCGGGATTTCTCTCTAGTCAGTGGCGGGTCCTAGGTACACGTCAGGTGCTGCGTTCGGACCCGGAGTTTTGCTCGAACGTACCCACATGGGATTTGGGTCTCTCTGGAGTGTCGACAGGGTGGTCAGGCCTCGTCTCGTGTGGAGACATGCATGCCCGCTCTCCTCATGAGCGGCAGTAGCACTGTCAGGCTACCTGTTGTGTTGACACAGGGATCTCTGGCTTTCCCTCGAGATGCCAACAGGGCTGTCATACGTGCCAACATGGGGTCAGTCTATCCTCGGGGTGACATTCGAGAGAGTGCAGGGAAATCAGGTTCCCCTGGAGTGCATTGAGACTTCTGGGTACATGTGACCTGATGGCCCAATCCCTGGAGATCATCTCGACTCTCCTGTGGAGAGCACCTCCTTCAGGTATGCAACGTGAATGCCGCGAATCCCTTCCCGATGTAGCATGGAAACTAACTCTCACCTCGCGCTGAGGAGGGGACAAAGGAGCTCCTCTTGAGTTATGGCGGGACCCACGGGGTTCCTGTTGAGTGGAGGCGCGTGTGTCCGGGAACTAATTGAGACCCAGCAATGGAGTGAAGGACCCCTTCGGGGTCCAAGAGGGAAGGTGTGATTTCCCTTGACCTGCCGCAGCATAAAGGGCCTCAAACCGCTTGGAAGGGAGAACCTCCTGCTGTTTCTAGAGTTGCAGCATGTCCTTCTCGAGTGACGACGGGGACATCAGGGACCTTCTTGTGTGGCCTCAGGAGAGGCCAGCCTCCATGGCAATGTCGAGGGACCTTTCGGGATTCCTCTCCAGCGGTGGCGGGTCCTAGGTCCACGTCTGGGGCTGCAGTCGGACCCTGTGATTTGCTTGAAAGTGCTGACATGGACTTTGGTCCCTCTGGAGTGTCCACAGGGTGGTCAGGCCTCGTCTCGAGTGGAGACATGCACGCCCGCTCTCCTCCTGAGCTGTAGCAGCACTGTCAGGCTTCCTTTCGCGTTGACACAGGGATTTGTGACTTTCCCTCGAGATGCCACCAGGTCTGTCACACGTGCCAGCATGGGGTTAGTCTATCCTCAGGGTGACAGTCGAGAGAGTGCAGGGAAATCAGGTTCATCTGGAGTGGATTGAGACTTCTGGGTCCTTGTGGCCTGATGGCACGATCGCTGGAGTTCATCTCGACTCTACTGTGCAGAGCACCTCCTTCTGGTATGCATTGGGAAAGCCGCGAATCCCTTCCCGACGAAGCAGCGAAACTAACTCTCATCTCGCGCTGAGGAGGGGACAAAGGGGCTCCTCTTGATTTATGGCGGGGCCCATGGGGTTCCTGTCGAGTGGAGGCGCGTGTGTTCAGGAACTTCTTGAGTCGCAGCAAGGGATTGAAGGACCCTTTCGAGGTCCAAGAGGGAAAGTGTGATTTCCCTTGACATGCAGCAGGAGAAACGGGTCTCCGCGCGCATGGAAGGGAGACCCTCCTGGTGTTTCTCGAGTTGCAGCAGGTCCTTCTCGAGTTACGACAGCAACCTCAGGGACCTTCTCGTGTGGCCTCAGGAAAGGTCAGTCTCTGTTAGAATAGCGAGGGACCTCTCGGGATTCCTCTCCAGTCGGTGGCGGGTCCTAGGTCCACGTCTGGAGCTGTGGCCGTACCCTGAGCTTTGCTCAAAAGTGCTGACATGGGCCTTGGGTCCCTCTGGAGTTTCCACAGGTTGGCCAGGCCTCCTCTCGAGTGGAGACATTCACGCCCGCTCTCCTCCTGAGCTGTAGCACCACTGTCAGGCTTCCTTTCACTTTCACCCAGGGATCTGTGGCTATACTCGAGGTGCCACCAGGGCTATCACCGTGTCACCATGGGGTGCATCTGTCCTCGCGGTGACAGTCGAGGCAGTGCAGGCAAATCAGGTTCATTTGGACTGGATTGAGAGATCTTGGTACTTGTGGCCTGTTGGCACTTTCCCTGGAGTTCCTTTCGACTCTCCTGTGGAGAGCACCTCCTTGTGAGATGCAACAGAAATGCCGGATATCCCTTCCCGACGAAGCAGGGAAAGGAACCCTCATCTCGAGCTGAGGAGGGGACAACGGTGCTCCTCTTGAGTTGTGGCGGGACCCTCGGGTTTCCTGTCGAGTGGAGGCGCGTGTGCCACGGAAATTGTTTAGTGCCAGCAAGGGAGTGTAGGACCCTTTTGAGGTCCTAGACTGAAGGTGTGATTTCCCTCGACATGCGACATCAGAAAAGGGCCTCAACACGCCTGGAAGGGAGAACCTCCTGGTGTTTCTCGAGTTGTGGCAGGTCCTTCTCGAGTTACGACGGGGACCTCAGAGACCTGCTCGTGTGGCCTCAGGAGAGGCCAGTCTCCATGCGAATGGCGAGTGACCTCTCGGGATTCCTCTCCAGTCGGTGGCAGTTCCTAGGTCCGCATCTGGAGCTGCAGCCGGACCCTGAGCTTTGCTCGAAAGTGCTGATATGGGAATTGGGTCCCTGTGCAGTGTCCACAGTGGACTCAGGCCTCATCTCGTGTGGAGACATGCACGCCAGCTATCCTCTTGAGCTGCAGCAACACTGTCAGGCTTCCTGTCACCTTGAAACAGGATCTGTGGCTTTCCCTGGAAGTGCCACCAGGGCTGTCACACGTGCCACCTTGGGGTGAGTCGATGCTCGGGGTGACAGTCGAGACCGTGCAGGGAAATCAGGTTCATCTGGAGTGGACTGAGACTTCTGGGTACTTGTGGCCTGATGGCACGATCCCTGGAGTTCCTCTCGACACTCGTGTGGAGAGCACCTCCTCCTGAGATGTGACAGGAACGCCTGGAATCCCTTCCCGACGAAGCAGGGAAAGGAACCCTCATCTCAAGCTGAAGAGGGACAATGGGGCTCCTCTTGAGTTGTGGCGGGACCCTCGGGGTTCCTGTCGAGTGGAGGTGCATGTGTTGGGGAACTTCTTGAGTTGCAGCAAGGTAGAGAATGACCCTTTCGAGGTCCAAGAGGGAAGTTGTGATTTCCCTCAACATGCAGCAGCGGAAAAGGGCCTCAACGCGTCTGGAAGGAAGAACCTCTTTGTGTTTCTCGAGTTGTGGCAGGTCCTTCTCGCGTTATGACAGGGACCTCAGGGACCCGCTCGTGTGGCCTCAGGAGAGGCCAGGCTCCGTGCAAATGGCGAGGTACCTCTCAGGATTCCTCTCCGGTTGGTGGCGGGTCTAAGTCCTCGTCCGGAGCTGCGGCCGGACCCTGAGATTTCCTCGAAAGTGCTGTCATGGGACTTGGGCACCTCCGGAGTGTCCACAGGGGAGTCATGCCTCGTCTCCAGTGGAGACATGCACGCCCACTCTCCTCCTGAGCTGTAGCAGCACTGTCAGGCTTCCTGTCACTTTCACCCAGGGATCAGTGGCTTTGCTCGTGGTGCCAACAGGGCTATCACTGCCGGGGTCCAGCCCCGGTGGATCCAGGGATGCTCCAAATTGGGACGGAGCAGGCGGATAGGAAAGGATAGGACAGGATAGCTCAGGACAAGATAGAACAGTAGAAAATTAATGAAAATCAAAGGCTGAATAACTTGGTTTACAGGGAAAGACAATAAAACCTCAAGACAAGAGGTTTGCACCATCTACGTAGGCCACCGGCGTCTGCTTGAATCTCTAAAGGGGCCCCATCGTTGGTCCACTTTTCTCGCAGAACTTATAGCTAGGGCAAGTAAGTAGACGTGGTGAGCCTCCTGCTCCAGATGGGAATTCAGCTTGGAGGTAAAGTACAAGAGGACAAAGAGATAGATAGAGAGGCGTGGGAGCCAGATGTCCCTAAAGAACAAGTCTAGGAGAGCAAGTCGTCGGCAAGACTGGCCTGCAGAACCGGTCTGAGAAATTCTGGTCCGAGGAATAAAAACCGCTCTGGAAACTGTTCCCGAGAGAAACTGGTCCGGACAAACTGCTCTGAAAACCTGTTCTCCAGGAAGCTGACTCCAAACTTTATTTTTCCCATCCCCTTTTTATACCATGAAGATCAATGAGTTTCACAAATTTTGGCAATGACAGCAGCCCTGACTCTTATCGAGAGCAGGCTTAGTCTCTGCATACCTAATTGTATACCCAAGTCTTAGGTAATTTACATCATCTTTCAGCCAAAGGGCCAATTTGACAATTTACAGCTCTTTTCTGATAAGTGTTAATTTTTCCAAGGTCTGGGGCCATTCTCGGGAGGTGCCAAACAAGATTTGGTTTTCATAAATGCAAGGACACAGCAAACAGGAGTAAAAATGATTTATAAAAGGAACAATTAACTCAAAGGCCTAGTGTTGCTAACATCAAAAAAAAAAAAAAACTGCTACATTTCTATCCCCAAATATAGTTTGTATAGCAGAAACTTCCAGGTGCAGATAAGGAGGTTTGGCAACAGTCATTGAAGCAACAGTGAAATAAATCTATTAAGGCTTTGGCTCTTAGGAGAAGTTTGTAACTTAAGACACTTCAAGGCTCTTTTGCCCCTCACAGCTGGGGGTTGCGAGCAATTCACAGGCTTGTAAAAGGTCAAAGGAATCTGTTTAGGCAGGCTTGAGCGTTATCAAAGGGGGTTGGGCTGCAACACTGCTTTCAAATGCAGGGAGCTAAGACAGTGAATTAACTCTATCCGAGAAACTGGCAGAAAACAGTGGAGAAACAGACAAATCCAGAACAAATTATTATTATTGGGGTACATGCTCAGGAAAAGCCAGGGAGAAATCCGATGAATCAGATTGCTCTGCCATCTGAGTTTGCCACGTGACCCTGTCACGGGTGGGATTCCTCATGCCGGCTTCCCGCATATCACACGTGTCACCATGGGGTGAGTCGATCCTCGTGGTGACAGTCGAGGCAGTGCAGACAAATCAGGTTCATCTGGAGTGGACTGAGATTTCTGGATACTTGTGGCCTGATGGACATTCCCTGGATTTCCTCTCGTCTCTCCTGTGAAGAGCACCTCCTCCTGAGATGCGAAGGGAACCCCGGGAATCCCTTCCCGACGAAGCAGGGAAAGGAACCCTCATCTCGAGCTGAGGAGGGGACAACGGGGCTCCTCTTGAGTTGTGGCAGGACCCTCGGGGTTCCTCTCGAGTGAAGGCACGTGTGTTGGGGAACTTCTTGATTCGCAGAGGGGAGTGAAGGACCCTTTCGAGATCCAAGAGGGAAGGTGTGATTTCCCTCGACATGCGGCAGAGGAAATGGGCCTCAACGCAACTGGGAGAACATTCTGGTGTTTCTCGAGTTGCAGCAGGTCCTTCTGGAGTTACGACAGGGACCTATGGGTCCCACTCCTGTGGCCTCAGGAGAGGCCAGTCTCCGTGCGAATCGTGAGGGACCTATCGGGATTCCTTTCCAGTTGATGGCGGGTCTTCTGTCAACGTCTGGAGCTGTGGCTGGATCCTGAGGTTTCCTCGAACGTGCTGACATGGGATTCTGGTCCCTCTGAAGTGTCAACAGTGGAGTCAGGCCTCGTCTCAAGTGGAGACATGCACTCCCGCTCTCGTCCTGAGCTGTAGCAGCACTGTCAGGCTTCCTGTTGTGTTGACACAGGGATCTGTGCCTTTCCCTTGAGATGCCACCAGGGCTGTCACACGTGCCACCATGGGGTTAATCGATCCTCGGGGTGACAGTCGAGGCAGTGCAGGGAAATCTGGTTCATCTGGAGTGGATTGAGACTTCTGGGTACCTGTGGCCTGATAGCACGATCCCTGGAGTTCCTGTCGACTCTCGTGTGGAGAGCACCTCCTCCTGAGATGTAACGGGAATGCCGGGAATACCTTCCCCACAAAGCAGAGAAAGAACCCACATCTCGTGCTGAGCAGGGGACCATGGGGCTCCTCTTGAGTTGTGGCGGGACCTTCGGGGTTCCTCTCGAGTGAAGGGGCGTGTGTCGGGGAACTTCTTGAGTCACAGCGAGGGAGTGAAGGACCCTTTCGAGTCCAAGAGGGAAGGTGTGATTTCCCTCGACATGCGGCAGTGGAAAAGGGCCTCAACGCGTCTGGAAGGGAGAACCTCCTGGTGTTTCACGAATTGCTTAAGATCCTTCCCGATTTACGACTGGGACCTCAGGGAATCGCTCGTGTGGCCTCAGGAGAGTTCAGGCTCCGTGCAAATGGCGAGGTACCTCTCGGGATTCCTCTCCAGTTGGTGGAGGGTCCTAAGTCCTTGCCTGGAGCTGCGGCCAGACCCTTAGGTTTGCTCGAAAGTGCTGACATGAGACTTGGGCATCTCCGAAGTGTCCACAGGGGACTCAGGCCTCGTCTCCAGTGGAGACATGCACGCTCGCTCTCCTCCAGAGCTGTAGCAGCACTGTCAGGCTTCCTGTCGCGTTGACACAGGGATCTTTGGCTTTGCTCGAGGTGCCACCAGGGCTATCACACGTGTCACCATGGGGTGAGTAGATCCTCACGGTGACAGTCGAGGCAGTGCAGGCAAAGCAGGTTCATCTGGAGTGGATTGTGATTTCTGGATACTTGTGGCCTGATGGCACATTACCTGGAGTTCCTCTCCACTCTCCTGTGAAGAGCACCTCCTCCTGAGATGTGACGGGAACGCCGGGAATCCCTTCCAGACGAAGCAGGGAAAGGAACCCTCATCTCGAGCTGAGAAGGGGAAAACGGGGCTCCTCTTGAGTTGTGGTGGGACCCTCGGGGTTCCTCTCGAGTGGAGGCGCGTGTGTTGGGGAACTTCTTGAGTCGCAGAGGGGAGTGAAGGACCCTTTCGAGGTCCAAGAGGGAAGGTGTGATTTCCCTCGACATGCGGCAGTGGAAAAGGGCCTCAACGCGTCTGGAAGGGAGAACCTTCTAGTGTTTCTAGAGTTGGGGCAGGTCCTTCTCGAGTACAATATGGACTTATCGAACCCGCTCGTGTGGCCTCAGGAGAGGCAAGTCTCCGTGCGAATGGCGAGGGACTCCTAGGCATTCCTCTCCACTACGTGGCAGATCTTCTGTCCTCGTCTGGGCTGCGGCTGGACTCTGAGGTTTCCTCAAACTTGCTGACATGGGATTTGGGTCCCTCTCGAGTGTCCACAGTGGAGTCAGGCCTCGTCTTGATTCGAGACATGCACGCTAGCTATCCTCCTGAGCTGTAGCAACACTGTCAGGTTTCCTGTCACGTTGAAGCAGGGGTCTGTGGCTTTCCCTCGAGGTGCCACCAGGGCTGTCACAGGGGCCATCATGGGTTGAGTTTATCCTTGGGGTGACAGTCGACAGAGTGCATGGAAATCTGGTTCATCTGAAGTGGATTGAGACTTCTGGGTACCTGTGACCTGATGGCATGATCCCTGGAGTTCCTCTCAACTCTCGTGTGGAGAGCATCTCCTCCTGAGTTGCGACGGGAACGCCGGGAATCCTTTCCCAACGAAGCAGAGAAAGGAATCCTCATCTCGAGCTGAGGAGGGGACAACAGGGCTCCTCTTGAGTTGTTACAGGACCCTCGGGGTTCCTCTCGAGTGGAGGCGGGTGTGTTCAGGAACTTCTTGAGTCGCAGAGGGGAGAGAAGGACCCTTTCGAGGTCCAGGAAGGAAGGTGTGATTTCCCTCGACATGCAGCAGTGGAAAAGGGCCTCAACGCGACTGGAAGGGAGATCCTTCTGGTGTTTCTCGAGTTGCGGCAGGTCCTTCTCGAGTTACGACGGCGACCTCTGGGTCCCGCTCATGTGGCCTCATGAGAGGCCAGTCACCGTCAGAATGGCAAGAGACCTCTCGCAATTACTCTCCAGTCGGTGGTGGGTCCTCTGTCCTCGTCTGGAGATGCGGCCGGACTCTGAGGTTTCCTCGAACGTGCTGACATGGGACTTGGGTCCCTCTGGAGTGTCCACAGTGGAGTCAGGCCTCGACTCAAGTGAAGACATGCACGCCCACTCTCCTTCTGAGCTGTAGCAGCACTGTAAAGCATCCTGTCACTTTCACCCAAGGATCTGTGGCTTTGCTCGTGGTGCCACCAGAGCTATGACACTTGTGACCTTGGGGTTAGTTGATCCTCCGGTGACAGTCGAGGCAGTGCAGGGAAATCAGGTTCATCTGGAGTGGATTGAGATTTCTGGATACTTGTTGCCTGATGGCACATTTCCTGGAGTTCCTCTCAACTGTCCTGTGAAGAGCACCTCCTCCTGAGATGCGACGGGAATGCTGGGAATTCCTTCCCCACGAAGCACGGAAAGGAACCTTGATCTCGAGCTGAGGAGGGCACAACGGGCTCCTCTTGAGTTGTGGCGGGATCCTCGGGGTTCCTCTCAAGTAGAGGCACGTGTGTAGGGGAACTTCTTGAGTTGCAGAGGGGAGTGAAGGACCCTTTCGAGGTGCAAGAGGGAAGGTGTGATTTCACTGAACTTGCAGCAGTGAAAAAGGGCCTGAACGTGACTGGAAGGGAGAACCTTCTGGTGTTCCTCGAGTTGCGGCAGGTCCTTCTGAAGTTACCACGGGGACTTCTGGTACCAGCTCGTGTGGGCTCAGGAGAGGTCAGTCTCTGTGTGAATGGCGAGGGACCTCTCGGGATTCCTCTCGTCATTGGTGGGTGCTAGGTCTGAATCTGGAGCTGCAGCCGGACCCTGAGCTTTGCTCAAAAGTACTGACATGGGACCTGGGTCCCTCTGGAGTTTCCACAGGGTGGTCAGGCCTCGTCTCAAGTGGAGACATGCACGCCCGATCTCCTCCTGAGCTGTAGCAGCACTGTCAGTCTTCCTGTTGCGTTGACACAGGGATCTGTGGCTTTCCCTTGAGATGCCATCAGGGCTGTCACACGTGCCACCATGGGGTTAGTCGATCCTCATGGTGACAGTCGAGGCAGTGCAGGGAAATCTGGTTCATCTGGAGTGGATTAAGACTTCTGGTTACCTGTGGCCTGATAGCACGATCCTTTAAGTTCCTCTCGACTCTCGTGTGGAGAGCAGCTCCTCCTGAGATGTGACGGGACCATCGGGAATCCGTTCCCGTGGAAGCAGAGAAAGGAAACCTCAACTCGAGCTGAGGAGGGGACAACGGGGCTCCTCTTGAGTTGTGGCGGGACCTCAGTGTTCCTCTCGAGTGGAGGCGCGTGTGTTGGGGAATATCATGAGTCGCAGCAAGGGAGTGAAGGAACCTTTCGAGGTCCAAAAGGGAAGGTGTGATTTCCCTCAACATGGGGCAGCGGAAAAGGGCCTCAACGCACCTGGAAGGGAGAACCTCCTGGTGTTTCTCGAGTTGTGGCAGGTACTTCTCGAGTTATGACGGGGACCTCAGGGACCTGCTCGTGAGCCTCAGGAGAGGCCAGGCTCCGTGGAAATGGCAAGGTAAGTCTCGGGATTCCTCTCCAGTTGGTGGCGGGTCCTAAGTCCTCGTCCGGAGCTGTGGCCAGGTGCTGAGTTTTCCTCCTAAGCGCTGACATGGGACTTGGGCCCCTCCGGAGTGTCCACAAGGGAGTCAGACCTCATCTCCAGTGGACACATGAACGCCCACTCTCCTCCTGAGCTGTAGCAGCACTGTCATGCTTCCTGTCACTTTCACACAGGGATCTGTAGTTTTGCTCGAGGTGCCACCAGGGCTATCACACGTTTCACCATGGGGTGAGTTGATCCTCGCGGTGATAGTCGACACAGTGCAGGCAAATCAGGTTGATCTGCAGTGGATTGAGATTTCTGGATACTTGTGGCCTGATGGCACATTCCCTGGAGTTCCTCTCGACATGCCTGTGAAGAGCACCTCTTCCTGATATGTGATGGGAATGCCAAGAATCCCTTCCCAACGAAGCAGGGAAAAGAACTATCATCTCGCACTGAGGTCGGGACAACGAGGCTCCTCTTGAGTTGTGGGGGGACCCTCGGGGATCCTCTCGAGTGGAGACACATGTGTCGGGGAACTTCTTGAGTCGCAGAGGGGAGTGAAAGACCATTTCGAGGTCCAAGAGGGAAGGTGTGATTTCTCTCGACATGCGGCAGTGGAAAAGGGCCTCAACGCGACTGGAAGGTTGAACCTTCTGGTGTTTCTCGAGTTGCGGTAGGTCCTTCTGGAGTTACGACAGGGACTTCTGGGACCTGCTCGTGTGTCCTCAGAGAGGCCAGTCTCCGTGCGAATGGCGAGGGATCTCTTGGGATTCCTCTCCAGTTGGTGGCAGGTCCAAAGTCCTCGTCCGGAGCTTTGGCTGGACCCTGAGGTTTCCTTGAAAGTGCTGACATGGGACTTCGGCACCTCCGGAGTGTCCACAGTGGAGTCAGGCCTCGTCTCCAGTGGAGACATGCACGCCAGTTCTCCTCCTGAGCTGTAGCAGCACTGTCAGGCTTCCTGTCACTTTCACCCAGGGATCTGTGGCTTTGCTCTAGGTGCCACCAGGGCTATCACACGTGTCACCATGGGGTGATTCGATCCTCACGGTGACACTCGAGGCAGTGCAGGTAAATCAGGTTCATCTCGAGTGGACTGAGATTTCTGGATACTTGTGGCCTGATGGCACATTCCCTGGAGTTCCTCTCGATTCTCTTGTGAAGACCACCTCCTCCAGAAATGCGCCGGGAATGCCGGGAATCCCTTCCCGACGAAGCAGGGAAAGGAACCCTCATCTCGAGCTGAGGAGGGGCCAACGAAGAATCTCTTGAGTTGTGGCAGGACCATCGGAGTTCCTCTCGAGTGGAGGCGCGTGTGTCCGGGAACTTCTTGAGTTGCAGCAAGGGAGTGAAGGACCCTTTCGAGGTCCACGAGGGAAGGTGCAATTTCCCTCGACATGCGGCAGTGGAAAAGGGCCTCAACGCGACTCGAAGGGAGATCCTTCTGGTGTTTCTCAAGTTGCGGCAGATCCTTCTCGAGTTACGACGGCGACCTCTGTGTCCCGCTCGTGTGGCCTCATGAGAGGACAGTCACCGTCAGAATGTCAAGAGACCTCTCGCGATTACTCTCCAGTCAGTGGTGGGTCCTCTGTCCTCGTCTGGAGATGCAGCCGGACCCTGAGGTTTCCTCGAACGTGCTGCCATGGGACTTGGGCCCCTGCGGAATGTCCACAGGGGAGTCAGGCCTCGTCTCGAGTGGAGACATGCACGCCAACTATCCTCCTGAGCTGTAGCACCACTGTCAGGCTTCCTGTCATGTTGAAACAGGTGTCTGAAGCTTTCCCTAGATGGGCCACCAGGGCTGTCACACGTGCCACCAAGGGATGAGTCGATCCTCGGGGTGACATTCGAGACAGTGCAGGGAAATCAGGTTCATCTGGAGTGGATTGAGACTTCTGGGTACTTGGGGCCTGATGGCACGATCCCTGGAGTTCCTCTCGACTCTCCTGTGGAGAGCACCTCCTCCTGAGATGCGATGGGAACGCCGGGAATCCCTTCCCTACGAAGCACGGAAAGTAGCACACATCTTGCGCTGAGGAGGGGACAACGGGGCTCCTCTTGAGTTGTGGCGGGACCCTCGGGGTTCCTCTCGAGTGGAGGCGCGTGTGTTGGGGAACTTCTTGAGTCGCAGACGGGAGTCAAGGATCCTTTCGAGGTCCAAGAGGGAAAATGTGATTTCCCTCGACATGCGGCAGTGGAAAAGGGCCTCAACGCGACTGGAAGGGAGAACCTTCTGGTGTTTCTCGAATTGTGGCAGGTCCTTCTCGAGTTACGATGGGGACCTCTGGGACCTGCTCTTGCGGCCCCAGGAGAGGCCAGTCTCCGTGCGAAAGGCGAGGGACCTTTCGGGATTTCTCTGAGTCGGTAACAGGTCCTCTGTCCTCGTCTGGAGCTGTGGCCGGACCCTGAGGTTTCCTCGAACGTGCTGACATGGGACTGGGGTCCCTCTGGGGTGTCCACAGTGGAGTCAGGCCTCGTCTCGAGTGGAGACATGCCCGCCAACTCTCCTCCTGACCTGTAGCAACACTGTCAGGCTTCGTGTCGCGTTGAAACAGGGGTCTGTGGCTTTCTCACGAGGTGCCACAAGGACTGTCACACGTGCCACCATGGGGTGAGTCGATCCTCGGGGTGACAGTCGAGACAATGCAGGGAAATCTGGTTCATCTGGAGTGGATTGAGACTTCTGGGTACATGTGGCCTGATAGCACGATCCCTGGAGTTCCTCTCGACTCTCCTGTGGAGAGCACCTCCTCCTGTGATGCGACGGGAATGTGGGGAATCATTTCCAGATGAAGCAGAGAAAGGAACCCTCATCTCGAGCTGAGGAGGGGACAACGGGGCCCCTCTTGAGTTGTGGCTGGACCCACGGGGTTCCTCTGGAGTGGAGGCGCGTGTGTCGGGGAACTTCTTGAATCAGATCAAGGGAGTGAAGGACCCTTTCGAGGTCCAAGAGGGAAGGTGTGATTTCCCTCGACATGCGGCAGCGGAAAAGGGCCTCAACGAGCCTGGAAGGGAGAACCTCCTGGTGTTTCTCGAGTTGCAGCAGGTCCTTCTCGAGTTACGACGGGGACCTCAGGGACCTGATTGTGTGGCCTCAGGAGGTGCCAGTGTCCGTGCAAATGGCGAGGGACCTCTCAGGATTCCTCTCCAGTTGGTGGCGGGCCCTAGGTCCGCGTCTGTAGCTGCGTCCGGACCCTGAGCTTTGCTCGAATGTGCTGACATGGGACTTGGTTGCATCTGGAGTGTCCACAGGATGGTCAGGCCTCGTCTCGAGTGGAGACATGCACGCCCGCTCTCCTCCTGAGCTGTAGCAGCACTGTCAGGCTTCCTGTCCCGTTGACATAGGGATCTGTGTCTTTCCCTCGAAATGCCACCAGGGCTGTCACACGTGCCACCATGGTGTTAGTCTATCCTCGGGGTGACAGTCGAGGCAGTGCAGGGAAATCTGATTCATCTGGAGTGGATTGAGACTTCTGGGTACCTGTGGCCTGATAACACGATCCCTGGAGTTCCTCTCGACTCTCGTATGGAGAGCCCCTCCTCGTGAGATGTGACAGAATGCCGGGAATCCCTTTCCGACGAAGCAGAAAAAGGAACCCTCATCTTGAGCTGAGGAGGGGACAACGGGGCTCCTCTTGAGTTGTGGCGGGATTCTTGGGGTTCCTCTCGAGTGTAGGCGCGTGTGTCGGGGAACTTCTTGAGTCACAGCAAGGGAGTGAAGGACCCTTTCGAGGTCCCAGAGGGAAGGTGGAATTTCCCTCGACATGCGGCAGTGGAAAAGGGCCTCAATGCGCCTCGAAGTGAGAACCTTCTGGTCTTTCTCGAGTTGCGGCAGGTCCTTCTCGACTTACAACAGGGACCTCAGGGAGCCGTTTGTGTGGCCCCAGAAGAGGCCAGAATCCGTGCAAATGGCGAGGTATCTCTCGGGATTCCTCCTCAGTTGGTGGCAGGTCCTAATTCCTCGTCCGGAGCTGCGGCCGCACCCTGAGGTTTCCTCGAAAATGCTGACATGGGACTTGGGCCCGTCCGGAGTGTCCACAGGATGGTCAGGCCTTGTCTCCATTGGAGACATTCAGGCCTGCTCTCCTCTTGAGCTGTAGCAGCACTGTCAGGCTTCCTGTCACTTTCACCCAGGAATCTGAGGTTTTGCTCGAGGTGCCACCAGGGCCATCACACGTGTCACCATGGGGTGAGTTCATCCTCGTCGTGACAGTCGAGGCAGTGCAGGCAAATCAGGTTCATCTGGAGTGGATTGAGAGTTCTGGATTCTTGTGGCCTGATGGCACATTTCCTTGAATTCCTCTCGACTCTCCTGTGAAGAGCACCTCCTCCTGGGATGCGAAGGGAACGCCGGGAATCCGTTCCTGACGAAGCAGGGAAAGGAACCCTCATCTCAAGCTGAGGAGTGGACAACGGGGATCCTCTTGAGTTGTGGCGGGACCCTCGGGGCTCCTCTCGAGTGGAGGCACGTGTGTAGGGAAACTTCTTGAGTCGCAGAGGGGAGTGAAGAACCCTTTCGAGGTCCAAGAGGTAAGGTGTGATTTCCCTCGACATGTGGCTGTGGAAAAGGGCCTCAATGTGACTGGAAGGGAGAACCACTTTGTGTTTCTCGAGTTGCGGCCGGTCCCTCTCAAATTATGGCGGTGACCTCAGGGACCTGCTCGTGTAGCCTCAGGAGAGGCCAATCTCCGTGCGAATGGCGAGGGACATCTCGGGATTCCTCTCCAGTCGGTGGCGTGTCCTCTGTCCTCGTCTGGAGCTGCGGTCGGACCCTTAGGTTTCCTCGAACGTGCTGACATGGGACTTGGTTCCCTCTGGAGTGTCCACAGTAGAGTCAGGCCTCGTCTCGAGTGGAGACATGCACGCCAGCTATCCTCCTGAGCTGTAGCAACACTGTCAGTCTTCCTTTCGCGTTGAAACATGTGTCTGAGGCTTTCCCTAGACGTGCCACTAGGGCTGTCACACGTGCCACCATGGGGTGAGTCGACCCTCGAGGTGACAGTCGAGAGAGTGCAGGGAAATCAGGTTCATCTGGAGTGGATTGAGACTTCTGGGTACTTGTGGCCTGATGGCACGATCCCTGGAGTTCCTCTCGACTCTCCTGTGGCGAGCACCTCCTACTAATAAGCGATGGGAATGCCGCGAATCCCTTCGCGACGAAGCACGGAAAGTAACCCTCATCTCGTGCTGAGGATGGGACAACGGGGCCCCTCTTGAGTTGTGCCGGGACCCTCGGGGTTGCTGTCGAGTGGAGGCGTGTGTGTCAGGGAACTTCTTGAGTCGCAGCAAGGAAGTGAAAGACCCTTTCGAGGTCCAAGAGGGAAGGTGTGATTTCGCTCGACATGCACCAGCAGAAAAGGGCCTCAACGCGCCTTAAAGGGAGAACATCCTGGTGTTTCTCGAGTTGCATCAGGTCCTTCTCGAGTTACGACGGGGACCTCAGGGACCTGCTCCTGTGGCCTCAGGAGAGGTCAGTCTCCATGCGATTGGCGAGGGACCTCTCGGGATTCCTCTCCAGTCGGTGGCGGGTCCTAGGTCCACGTCTGGAGCTGCGGCCGGACCCTGAGCTTTGCTCGAAAGTGCTGACATGGGACTTGGGTACCTCTGGAGTGTCCACAGGGTGATCAGGCCTCGTCTCGAGTGGAGACATGCACGCCCGCTCTACTCGTTAGCTGTAGCAGCTCTGTCAGGCTTCCTGTCACTTTGACACAGGGATCTGTTGCTTTCCTTCAAGATGCCACAAGAGCTGTCACACGTGCCACCGTGGGGTTAGTTGATACTCGTGGTGACAGTCGAGGCAGTGCAGGCAAATCAGTTTCATCTGGAGTGGATTGAGATTTCTGGATACTTGTGGCCTGATGGCACATTCCCTGGAATCCCTCTCAACTCTCCTGTGAAGAGCACCTCCTCCTGAGATGTGACGAGAACACCGGGAATCGCTTCCCGACAAAGCAGGGAAAGGAACCCTCATCGCGAGCTGAGGAGGGGACAATGCAGCTTCTCTTGAGTTGTGGCGGGACCTTCGGGGTTCCTCTCGAGTGGAGGCGCGTGTGTCGGGGAACTTCTTGAGTCGCAGAGGGGAGAGAAGGACCCTTTCGAGGTCCAAGAGGGAAGGTGTGATTTCCCTCCACATGCGGCAGTGGAAAAGGGCCTCCACGCGACTGGAAGGGAGGACCTTCTAGTGTTTCTCGAGTTGCGTCAGGTCCTTCTCAAGTTACAATGGGGACTTAAGGGACCCGCTCGTGTGACCTCAGGAGAGGCCAGTCTCCGTGCGAATGGCGAGGAACCTCTCAGGATTCCTCTCCAGTCGGTGGCGGGTCCTGTATCCTGGTCTTGAGCTGCGGCCGGACCCTGAGCTTTGTTCGAAAGTGCTGACAAGGGACTTGGGTCCCTCTGGAGTGTCCACTGTGGAGTCAGGCCTCGTCTCGAGTGGAGACATGCACGCCAACTATCCTCCTGAGCTGTAGCACCACTGTCAGGCTTCCTGTCATGTTGAAACAGGTGTCTGAAGCTTTCCCTAGATGGGCCACCAGGGCTGTCACACGTGCCACCAAGGGGTGAGTCGATCCTCGGGGTGACATTCGAGACAGTGCAGGGAGATCAGGTTCATCTGGAGTGGATTGAGACTTCTGGGTACTTGTGGCCTGATGGCACGATCCCTGGAGTTCCTCTCGACTCTCCTGTGGAGAGCACCTCCTCCTGAGATGCGATGGGAACGCCGGGAATCCCTTCCCTACGAAGCACGGAAAGTAGCACACATCTTGCGCTGAGGAGGGGACAACGGGGCTCCTCTTGAGTTGTGGCGGGACCCTCGGGGTTCCTCTCGAGTGGAGGCGCGTGTGTTGGGGAACTTCTTGAGTCGCAGACGGGAGTCAAGGATCCTTTCGAGGTCCAAGAGGGAAAATGTGATTTCCCTCGACATGCGGCAGTGGAAAAGGGCCTCAACGCGACTGGAAGGGAGAACCTTCTGGTGTTTCTCGAATTGTGGCAGGTCCTTCTCGAGTTACGATGGGGACCTCTGGGACCTGCTCTTGCGGCCCCAGGAGAGGCCAGTCTCCGTGCGAAAGGCGAGGGACCTTTCGGGATTTCTCTGAGTCGGTAACAGGTCCTCTGTCCTCGTCTGGAGCTGTGGCCGGACCCTGAGGTTTCCTCGAACGTGCTGACATGGGACTGGGGTCCCTCTGGAGTGTCCACAGTGGAGTCAGGCCTCGTCTCGAGTGGAGACATGCACGCCAACTATCCTCCTGAGCTGTAGCACCACTGTCAGGCTTCCTGTCATGTTGAAACAGGTGTCTGAAGCTTTCCCTAGATGGGCCACCAGGGCTGTCACACGTGCCACCAAGGGGTGAGTCGATCCTCGGGGTGACATTCGAGACAGTGCAGGGAGATCAGGTTCATCTGGAGTGGATTGAGACTTCTGGGTACTTGTGGCCTGATGGCACGATCCCTGGAGTTCCTCTCGACTCTCCTGTGGAGAGCACCTCCTCCTGAGATGCGATGGGAACGCCGGGAATCCCTTCCCTACGAAGCACGGAAAGTAGCACACATCTTGCGCTGAGGAGGGGACAACGGGGCTCCTCTTGAGTTGTGGCGGGACCCTCGGGGTTCCTCTCGAGTGGAGGCGCGTGTGTTGGGGAACTTCTTGAGTCGCAGACGGGAGTCAAGGATCCTTTCGAGGTCCAAGAGGGAAAATGTGATTTCCCTCGACATGCGGCAGTGGAAAAGGGCCTCAACGCGACTGGAAGGGAGAACCTTCTGGTGTTTCTCGAATTGTGGCAGGTCCTTCTCGAGTTACGATGGGGACCTCTGGGACCTGCTCTTGCGGCCCCAGGAGAGGCCAGTCTCCGTGCGAAAGGCGAGGGACCTTTCGGGATTTCTCTGAGTCGGTAACAGGTCCTCTGTCCTCGTCTGGAGCTGTGGCCGGACCCTGAGGTTTCCTCGAACGTGCTGACATGGGACTGGGGTCCCTCTGGGGTGTCCACAGTGGAGTCAGGCCTCGTCTCGAGTGGAGACATGCCCGCCAACTCTCCTCCTGACCTGTAGCAACACTGTCAGGCTTCGTGTCGCGTTGAAACAGGGGTCTGTGGCTTTCTCACGAGGTGCCACAAGGACTGTCACACGTGCCACCATGGGGTGAGTCGATCCTCGGGGTGACAGTCGAGACAATGCAGGGAAATCTGGTTCATCTGGAGTGGATTGAGACTTCTGGGTACATGTGGCCTGATAGCACGATCCCTGGAGTTCCTCTCGACTCTCCTGTGGAGAGCACCTCCTCCTGTGATGCGACGGGAATGTGGGGAATCATTTCCAGATGAAGCAGAGAAAGGAACCCTCATCTCGAGCTGAGGAGGGGACAACGGGGCCCCTCTTGAGTTGTGGCTGGACCCACGGGGTTCCTCTGGAGTGGAGGCGCGTGTGTCGGGGAACTTCTTGAATCAGATCAAGGGAGTGAAGGACCCTTTCGAGGTCCAAGAGGGAAGGTGTGATTTCCCTCGACATGCGGCAGCGGAAAAGGGCCTCAACGAGCCTGGAAGGGAGAACCTCCTGGTGTTTCTCGAGTTGCAGCAGGTCCTTCTCGAGTTACGACGGGGACCTCAGGGACCTGATTGTGTGGCCTCAGGAGGTGCCAGTGTCCGTGCAAATGGCGAGGGACCTCTCAGGATTCCTCTCCAGTTGGTGGCGGGCCCTAGGTCCGCGTCTGTAGCTGCGTCCGGACCCTGAGCTTTGCTCGAATGTGCTGACATGGGACTTGGTTGCATCTGGAGTGTCCACAGGATGGTCAGGCCTCGTCTCGAGTGGAGACATGCACGCCCGCTCTCCTCCTGAGCTGTAGCAGCACTGTCAGGCTTCCTGTCCCGTTGACATAGGGATCTGTGTCTTTCCCTCGAAATGCCACCAGGGCTGTCACACGTGCCACCATGGTGTTAGTCTATCCTCGGGGTGACAGTCGAGGCAGTGCAGGGAAATCTGATTCATCTGGAGTGGATTGAGACTTCTGGGTACCTGTGGCCTGATAACACGATCCCTGGAGTTCCTCTCGACTCTCGTATGGAGAGCCCCTCCTCGTGAGATGTGACAGAATGCCGGGAATCCCTTTCCGACGAAGCAGAAAAAGGAACCCTCATCTTGAGCTGAGGAGGGGACAACGGGGCTCCTCTTGAGTTGTGGCGGGATTCTTGGGGTTCCTCTCGAGTGTAGGCGCGTGTGTCGGGGAACTTCTTGAGTCACAGCAAGGGAGTGAAGGACCCTTTCGAGGTCCCAGAGGGAAGGTGGAATTTCCCTCGACATGCGGCAGCGGAAAAGGGCCTCAACGCGCCTGGAAGTGAGAACCTTCTGGTCTTTCTCGAGTTGCGGCAGGTCCTTCTCGACTTATGACAGGGACCTCGGGGAGCCGTTCGTGTAGCCCCAGAAGAGGCCAGAATCCGTGCAAATGGCGAGGTATCTCTCGGGATTCCTCCTCAGTTGGTGGCAGGTCCTAATTCCTCGTCCGGAGCTGCGGCCGCACCCTGAGGTTTCCTCGAAAATGCTGACATGGGACTTGGGCCCGTCCGGAGTGTCCACAGGATGGTCAGGCCTTGTCTCCATTGGAGACATTCAGGCCTGCTCTCCTCTTGAGCTGTAGCAGCACTGTCAGGCTTCCTGTCACTTTCACCCAGGAATCTGAGGTTTTGCTCGAGGTGCCACCAGGGCCATCACCCGTGTCACCATGGGGTGAGTTTATCCTCGTCGTGACAGTCGAGACAGTGCAGGCAAATCAGGTTCATCTGGAGTGGATTGAGAGTTCTGGATTCTTGTGGCCTGATGGCACATTTCCTTGAATTCCTCTCGACTCTCCTGTGAAGAGCACCTCCTCCTGGGATGCGAAGGGAACGCCGGGAATCCGTTCCTGACGAAGCAGGGAAAGGAACCCTCATCTCAAGCTGAGGAGTGGACAACGGGGCTCCTCTTGAGTTGTGGCGGGACCCTCAGGGCTCCTCTCGAGTGGAGGCACGTGTGTCGGGAAACTTCTTGAGTCGCAGCGGGGAGTGAAGAACCCTTTCGAGGTCCAAGAGGTAAGGTGTGATTTCCCTCGACATGTGGCTGTGGAAAAGGGCCTCAACGCGACTGGAAGGGAGAACCACTTTGTATTTCTCGAGTTGCGGCCGGTCCCTCTCAAATTACGGCGGTGACCTCAGGGACCTGCTCGTGTAGCCTCAGGAGAGGCCAATCTCCGTGCAAATGGCGAGGGACATCTTGGGATTCCTCTCCAGTCGGTGGCGGGTCCTCTGTCCTCGTCTGGAACTGCGGCCAGACCCTGAGCTTTCCTCCAAAGTGCTGACATGGGACTTGGGTCCCTCTGGAGTTTCCACAGGGTACTCAGGCCTCATCTCCAGTGGAGACATGCACGCCCGCTCTCCTCCTGAGCTGTAGCAGCACTGTCAGCCTTCCTGTCACGTTGACACAGGGATCTGTGGCTTTCCTTTGAGATGTCACCAGGGCTGTCACACGTGCCACCATGGGGTGAGTCGACCCTCGAGGTGACAGTCGAGGCAGTGCAGGGAAATCTGGTTCAGCTGCAGTGGATTGAGACATCTGGGTACCTGTGTCCTCATAGCACGATCCCTGGAGTTTCTCTTGACTCTCATATGGACAGCACCTCCTCCTGAGATGCTACAGGAATGCCGGGAATCCCTTCCCAAAGAAGCAGAGAAAGGAACCCTCATCTCGATCTGAGGGGACAACGGGGCTCCTCTTGAGTTGTGGCTGGACCCTCGGGGTTCCTCTCGAGTGAAGACGCATATGTTGGGGAACTTCTTGAGCTGCAGCAAGGGAGTGAAGGAAACTTTCGAGGTCCAACAAGGAAGGTGTGGTTTCCCTCGACATGCAGCAGCAGAAAAGGGCCTAACGCGCCTGGAAGGGAAAACCTCCTGATGTTCTCGAGTTGCGGCAGGTCCTTCTCCAATTACGACAGGGACCTCACGGACCTGATCATGTGGCCTCAGGAGAGGCCAGGCTCCGCGCAAAAGGCGAGGTACCTCTCGGGATTCCTCTCCAGTTGGTGGCGGGTCCTAAGTCCTCGTCTGGATCTGAGGCCGGACCCTGAGGTTTCCTGGAAAGTGCTGACATGAGACTTGGGCCACTCCGGAGTGTCCACAGGGGACTCAGGCCTCGTCTCCAGTGGAGACATGCAGGCCCGCTCTTCTCCTGATCTGTAGCAGCACTGTGAGGCTTCCTGGCATTTTCACCCAGGGATCTGTGGCTTTGCTCGAGGTGCCACCAGGGCTGTCACACCTGCCACCATGGGGTGAGTCGATCCTCGGGGTGACAGTAAAGACTGTGCAGGGAAGTCAGGTTCATCTCGAGTGAATTGAGATTTGTGGGTACTTGTGGCCTGATGACACGATCCCTGGAGTTCCTCTCGACTCCCGTGTGTAGAGCACCTCCTCCTGAGATGCGATGGGAATGCCGTGAATCCCTTGCCGATGAAGCACGGAAATAACCCTCATCTCGCGCTGAGGAGGGGACAACGTGGCTCCTCTTGAGTTGTGGCGGGACCCTGGGGTTCCTCTCGAGTGGAGGCGCGTGTGTCGGGGAACCTCTTGAGTCGCAGAGAGGAGTGAAGGACCCTTTCGAGGTCCAAGAGGGAAGGTGTGATTTCCCTCGACATGCGGCAGTGGAAAAGAGCCTCAACGCGACTGGAATGGAAAACTTTCTGGTGTTTCTCGAATTGCGGCAGGCCCTTCTCGAGTTAAGATGGGCACTTCTGGGACCCGCTCGTGTGGCCTCAGGAGAGGCCAGGCTCCGTGAAAATGTCGAGGGACCTCTCGGGATTCCTCGCCAGTTGGTGGCGGATCCCAAGTCTGCATCCGGATCTGCGCCCCGAGCCTGAGCTTTCCTCGAAGGTGCTGACATGGGACTTGGGTCCTCTGGAGTTTCCACAGGGTAGTCAGGCCTCATTTCCAGTGGAGAAATGCACGCCCGCACTCTTCTTGAGCTGTAGCAGCACTGTCAGGCTTCCTGTCGCGTTGACACAGGGATCTGTGGCTTTCCTTCGAGATGCCACCAGGGCTGTCACACGTGCCACCATGGGGTTAGTCGATCCTCGGGGTGACAGTCGAGGCATTGCAGGGAAATCTGGTTCAGCTGCAGTGGATTGAGACATCTGGGTACCTGTGTCCTCATAGCACGATCCCTGGAGTTTCTCTTGACTCTCATATGGACAGCACCTCCTCCTGAGATGCTACAGGAATGCCGGGAATCCCTTCCCAAAGAAGCAGAGAAAGGAACCCTCATCTCGATCTGAGGGGACAACGGGGCTCCTCTTGAGTTGTGGCTGGACCCTCGGGGTTCCTCTCGAGTGAAGACGCATATGTTGGGGAACTTCTTGAGCTGCAGCAAGGGAGTGAAGGAAACTTTCGAGGTCCAACAAGGAAGGTGTGGTTTCCCTCGACATGCAGCAGCAGAAAAGGGCCTCAACGCGCCTGGAAGGAAAACCTCCTGCTGTTTCTCGATTTGCGGCAGGTCCTTCTCGAGTTACGACAGGGACCTCACGGACCAGATCGTGTGGCCCCAGGAGAAGCCAGGATCCGTGCAAATGGCGAGGTACCTCTCGGGATTCCTCTCCAGTTGGTGGCAGGTCATAAGTCCTCGTCTGGATCTGCGGCCAGACCCTGAGGTTTCCTCGAAAGTGCTGACATGAGACTTGGGCCCCTCCAGAGTGTCCACAGGGGAGTCAGGCCTCGTCTCCAGTGGAGACATACACGCCCACTCTTCTCCTGAGCTGTAACAGCACTGTCAGGCTTCCTGTCATTTTCACCCAGGGATCTGTGGCTTTGCTCGAGGTGCCACCAGGGCTGTCACACGTGCCACCATGGGGTGAGTCGATCCTTGGGGTGACAGTCGAGACAGTGCAGGCAAATCAGGTTCATCTGGAGTGGATTGAGACTTTGGGTACTTGTGGCCTGATAGCACGATCCCTCAGTTCCTCTAGACTCTCGTGTGGAGAGCACCTCCTCCTGAGATGCGACGGGAATGCTGTTAATCCCTTCCCAACGAAACAAAGAAAGGAACCCTCATCTCGAGCTGAGAAGGGGACAACGGGGCTCCTCTAGATTTGTGGCGGGACCCTCGGGGTTCCTCTCGAGTGGAGGCACATGTGTTGGGGAACTTCTTGAGTCGCAGCAAGGGAGTGAAGGACCCTTTCAAGGTCCAAGAGAGAAGGTGTGATTTCCCTCAACATGCGGCAGCGGAAAATGGCCTGAACGCGCCTGGAAGGCAGAACCTCCTGGTGTTTCTCGAGTTGAGGCATGTCCTTCTCGAGTTACTACCTGGACCTCAGGGACCCGCTCGTGTGGCCTCAGGAGAGGGCAGGCTCCGTGAGAGTAGCGAGGGATCTCTCAGGATTACTCTCCAGTTGGAGGCGGGGCCTAAGTCCTCGTCTGGAGTTGCGGCCGGACGCTAGGTTTCCTTGAAAGTGCTGACATGGGACTTCGGTCCCTCCGGAGTTTCCACAGGGGAGTCAGGCCTCGTCTCGATTGGAGACATGCATGCCCGCTCTCATCATCAGCTGTAGCAGCACTGTCAGGCTTCCTGTTGTGTTGACACAGGGATCTGTGACTTTCCCTCGATGGGCCACCAGGGTTGTCATACGTGCCACCATGGGGTGTGTTGATCCTCGGCATGACAGGCGAGGCAGTGAAGGGAAATCAGGTTCATCTGGAGTGAATTTAGACCTCTGGGTACTGTGGCCTGATGGCACGATCCCTGGTGTTCCTCTCAACTCTCCTGTGGAGGGCACCTCCTCCTGAGATGCAACGGGAACGCCAGGAATCCCTTCCCGACGAAGCAGGGAAAGGAACCCTCATCTCGAGCTGAGAATTGGACAACGGGGATCCTCTTGAGTTTTGGCGGGACCCTCGGTATTCCTCTCAAGTGGAGTCTCATGTGGCGGGGAACTTTTTCAGTTGCAGAAGGGAGTGAAGGACACGTTCGAGGTCCAAGAGGGAAGGTGTGATTTCCCTCAACATGCGGCAGCGGAAAAGGGCCTCAACACACCTGGAAGGGAGAACCTCCTGGTGTTTCTCGAGTTGCAGCAGGTGCTTCTCAAGTTATGACGGGGACCTCCGGGACCCGCTCTTGTGGCCTCAGGAGAGGACAGTCTCCGTGCGAATGGCGAGGGACCTCTCGGGATTCCTCTCCAGTCGGTGGTGGGTCCTAAGTGCACATCTGGAGCTGTGGTCGGACCCTGAGTTTTCCTCGAATGTGCTGACATGGGACTTGGGTCCCTCCGGAGTGTCCACAGGGGAGTCAGGCCTCGTCTCGAGAGGAGACATGCACAGCCGCTCTTCTCCTGAGTTTTAGCAGTACTGTCAGGGTACGTGTCACATTGACACATGAGTCTGTGGCTTTCCCTTGAGGTGCCACTACTGCTGTCACACGTGCCACCATGGGGTGATTCGATCCGCGGGGTGACAGCCGAGGCAGTGCAGGGAAATCAGGTTCATCTGAAGTGTATTGAGACTTCTGCATACTTGTGGCCTGATAGCAAGTTCCCTGAAATTCCTCTCAACTCTCCTGTGGGGAGCACCTCCTCCTGAGATGCGACGGGAACGCCAGGAATCCCTTCATAACAAAGCACGGAAAGTAACACTCATCTAGCGCTGAGGAGGGGACAACGGGGCTCCTCTTGAGTTGTGGTGGGAGCCTCGGGGTTCCTCTCGTGTGAAGGCGCATGTGGTGGGGAACTTCTTGAGTCACAGCAAGGGAGTGAAGGACCCTTTGGAGGTCCAAGAGGGAAGGTTTGATTTCCCTTTACATGCGGCAGCAGAAAAGGACCTCAACTCGCCTTGAAGGGAGAACCTCCTGGTGTTTCTCGAGATGTGGCAGGTCCTTCTCGAGTTACGACGAGGACCTCAGGGACCTGCTAGTGTGGCCTCAGGAGAGGCCAGTCTAGGTGAGAATGGCGAGGGACCTCTCAGGATTCCTTTCCAGTGGTGGCGGGTCCTAAGTCCTTGTCTGGAGCTGCGGCCGGACCCTAAGGTTTCCCCAAAAGTGCTGACATGGGACTTGGTCCCTCCGGAGTGTCCACAGAGTAGTCACGCCTCGTCTCGAGTGGAGACATGCACGCCTGCTCTCCTCCTTAGCTGTAGCAGCACTGTCAGGCTTCCTGTTGCATTGACACAGGGATCTGTGGCTTTCCCTCGAGGTGCCACCAGGGCTGTCCCATGTGCCACCAAGGGGTGAGTCGATCCTCGGGGTGACAGTCGAGGCAGTGCAGGGAAATCAGCTTCATCTGGAGTGGATTGAGACTTCTGGGTACTTGTGGCCTGATGGCACGATCCCTGGAGTTCCTCTCGACTCTCCTGTGGAGAGCACCTCCTCCTGAGATGCGACGGGAATGCCGGGAATCCGTTTCTGACGAAACAGGGAAAGTAATCCTCATCTAGAGCTGAGAAGAGGACAACAGGTATCCGCTTGAGTTGTGGCAAGGCCTTTGGGTTTCTTCTTGAGTGGATGAGCGTGTGTTGGGGGACTTCTTGAGTCGCAGCAAGGGAGTGAAGGACCCTTTTGTGGTCCAAGAGGGAAGGTGTGATTTCCCTCGACATGCAGCAGCGGAAAAGGGCCTCAACTCTCCTGGAATGGAGAACCTCTTGGTGTTTCTCGAGTTGCCACAGGTCCATCTCAAGTTATGACGAGGACCTCAGGGACCCACTCGTGTTGCCTCAGGAGAGTTGAGTCTGTGTGCGAATGGCGAGGGACCACTCGGGATTCCTCTCCAGTCGGTGGTGATTACTAAGTCCACATCTGGGGGTGCGCCTAAGATGGCGGAGGAATAGGACGGAGAGACCACTTTCTCCCACACCAATTCATCAAAAGAACATCTCAGCACTGGGTAAATTCTACAGGGCAGCTTCTGAATGTGAACAGAGGACATAAGACATCCAGAAATCAGAACATTGTCTTCAAAAATAGGTAGGAAAAACACAGAAGATGAAAAGAGAAACAAAGCAGGTGGGGAGGGGGCTCTGTCCCAGGAAGGGAGTCCTGTCCTGGGAAAACAGTTTTAAAGTGAGAGAAGTTTCCAAATGCCGGGAAGCACTCTCACTGCTGAATCTGTGGCAAGTCTTTGAGGCACATGGCAGGGAGTAAAAATGAATGGTGATTGAGATCAGCAGGTTGCGAGCCAGGCACTGATTCCCGCGGCAGAGAGGCAGAGCAGACACCTGCATCTGCCACTAGCAAGTGGAAGCTGGGCAAGGAGGCGTGGGAGACATGGGTGGCGGNGAGTGAAAAAGTTGGCTTAAAGCTCAACATTCAGAAAACGAAGATCATGACATCTGGTCCCATCACTTCATGGGAAACAGATGGGGAAACAGTAGAAACAGTGTCAGACTTTATTTTTTGGGCTCCAAAATCACTGCAGATGGTGATTGCAGCCATGAAATTAAAAGACGCTTACTCCTAGGAAGCAAAGTTATGACCAACCTAGATGTATATTCAAAAGCAGAGATATTACTTTGCCAACTAAGGTCTGTCTAGTCAAGGCTATGGTTCTTCCTGCGGTCATGTATGGATGTGAGAGTTGGACTGTGAAGAAGGTTGAGCCCTGAAGAATGGATGCTTTTGAAGTGTGGTGTTGGAGAAGACTCTTGAGAGTCCCTTGGGCTGCAAGGAGATCCAACCAGTCAATTCTGAAGGAGATCAGCCCTTGGATTTCTTTGGAAGGAATAATGCTAAAGCTGAAACTCCAGTTCTTTGGCTATCTCATGCGAAGAGTTGACTCATTGGAAAAGACTCTGATGCTGGGAGGGATTGGGGGCAGGAGGAGAAGGGGACGACTGAGGATGAGATGGCTGGATGGCATCAAAGACTCGATGAATGTGAGTCTGAGTGAACTCTGGGAGTTGGTGATGGACAGGGAAGCCTGGCGTGCTGCAATTCATGGGGTTGCAAAGAGTCAAACATGACTGAGCGATTGAACTGAACTGAACTGAAAAGGAGTACAGTGATTTATAACAAAAGAAAAGTAATTAACTCAAAAGTCTAGTGTTTCTAACATCAAAATTACTATGTACCTTTTTCCATATCCCGATTACATTGATTAACATCCTCCCAGGTGCCTAAAAGATAAAGAATATGGAGGCCTGGCAGCAATCATTGAGTCAACAGTGAAATCCGTCACCAATATGATTTTTAGCTCTTTAGAAAAGGCTCTGTATCTTTAAGATATTTTTAAGCTTTGTGCCTCTCACGGTTGGGAGGCTGTAAACAATTCACAAGCCATAAAAAGTCTGGGGGAACTTGTTAGGCAAGTTAGGGAGTTATCAGAGGGGGATTGAACTGAAACATTCCTTTCAAATGCAGAAGACTGAAGCCCTGAGTTGACTTTTTCCAGAGTGTGTCAGAGAGTGGAAAAGCACAGTACAATAAGGCAGGCAGATTCTTATTTTGGGGTACATGCTCAGGAAATCCCAGGAGGAAACCCTGAGGCCTGACTTACCTTGCCCATTAGGCCTCTCTGCATGACCTTGTCATGGGTGGGATTCCTCGTGCTGGCTCCCAGCACTCTCTCTCTCTCTCTCCCTCTCTCTCTCTTCTCCATTCTCTTTCCTTCAAGTCTTTGGGTTGGCATGCCCTCATGCTTCGAGGATGGATTCTCCTGCTATCTTCTAAATAGAATACAGCTGTAACACTGATTAGCCTAAGAGCTATAACGCGGTTTGTCCAAGACCCGAGAGCTGATAGATGTCACATGAGCGTATATTCCTCGGTTCTTTGTCTCATCACAACAAAGATTTGGAGCAACGGACATTAAAGCCCTTGGTGGGTCACAGCATGAGGGTCACAGCATGAGGGCATGCCAACCCAAAAACTTGAAGGAAAGAGAATGGAGGAGAGAGAGAGAGGGAGAGAGAGAAAGAAAGAGCGCACGCATGTGGGAGAGAAAGAGAGCGAGAAAGCACGTTGGCTCCTCCTTTTATATGCTTTTCCTCCACCTGGGCCTGCCCTATGCAAATTGGGCTTAGCCGGGAGTGCCGTTTGTTCTACCTGAAGTCTTCACTCTGGTCCTCAGACCTTCCTTGTTTTTTTAGCCACCACCATTTTGGACTCCGTTTCCCTATTCTACCTACCTAACAGACTGATAACAGCACAATCAAAGAATCAAAACAGATTAGGAGAAGTGGGAAGTTAGGCTAGATTAAAACAAAGCGTTACAGGGTTAAGGATCTATATGTAAAGGCTTCCCTGGTGGCTCAGTGATAAAGAATCCGCCTGCCGAGGCAGGAGACATGGGTTTGACCCCCAATTCGGGAAGATCTCGCATGCTTTGGAGCAACTAAAGCCTGAGTGCCACAACCATTGAGCCTGTTTTCTAGAGCTTGGGAGCCTCAACTACTGCAGTCTGCAAACCCTGGAGCCTGTGCTCTCAAGAGAGCCCACCGCAGGGAGAAGCCCTCACACCACAACCGGAGAGCAGCCACCGCTCACAACTAGAGAAGAGCCCACCCAGCACCCAAGTCCCAGCACAGCCAACAAACACATAGAAGCATTGCTTTAAAACTCTATGTGAAGCACCTGACCTGTTAAAAGAGGCAAACAGGCATATGAGTTACGATGGAATTATTTCCAATTTTTTAAAGAGGAAATTATAGCCAGTTGGGATTGTTCTTTCAAACAGCTTGTAGCCTGCAATAATGGTCTCTTGGGGCTGTCCCCTTAGGCAGTTTATATTGGTGAAGCAGGTAGATCCCGTGATTTGAGAGGGGAAGGGAAGAGTAGATTGGCCAGCAGCACACTGAACTCTGTGAACCTCTAAAATCCGCTTGGGGTTTCGGCTGGAAAGACTTCCGGAGCCATGATTTAAATCTTTGAACACTGACAGCCTCTTTACAGGCTAAATCTTTGGTGTCACTGCCATTGGACAGACAGTCTTCCAAGAGCATGGAGACCCTGCTGTGGGGTGGGGTGTGGGGGGCATATGATGACATAAATATCTACTGCAAAAACCCAAGAAAAACAACATCATTTTAGGTCTGTCCTCAAAGTTCAGCTTATCAGAGGGGGCTTATTTAAACACATTATCCAAAATAGTGTTTTTTGTGGTCAGTTTCCCTCCTCTTACTATGCTTTCCCACCTTCTTAGCACTTAGCACCACCTGTCATATATTTATTTGTTTAGTATTTTCTTTCAGTAGAATGTAAAGATCTTGAGAACAGATTTTTTTTTAAACTACTTATTTCCAAGGCCTAGAATAGTGCATTGCACACTGTAAGCACTCAATGAGTGTTTACAAAATGAGTGAAAGGATAGATGTAACGTGGCCAACTACATGGTCAGTAACATGGCCAACTACAGAATCAATAACCCTGAAATTAACAATGTTTCTACATGCCAGCAAAAGCCATTAGAAAAATATTTTTACAGATAGTGTTTATTAACAGCAGCAACACAAAAATATCCTGAAGTAAACTAAATGAAAACTAAACAACGCTGAAATTTTTCTGACAGAATTGAGTGACTAGAGAAGCATACCATACTGCTGGATGGAAAGACAAAATATTGGAATGATGCTGATTCCACCCCCCGAAAATTAACCTGTACATTTAACACAGTATCAGTCAAAATCCCAGTGAAATTTTTAGAGGAGACAGAGGGTCAGAATTTGATTAAAAGATTTAAAATTTCATCAAGAAGAAGAAAGGCTTTAGATAGTCAATTAAATTCTGAAGGAAGGCACTAATAAGGGACCTTGCTTTACCAGATGCAAAAGCAAAAAACAGAGAAAAGAGGTGCACAGCCCAGGCATTTCACTTCCGGAAATTCTTCCAATCAGTGTTTGCTATGTAGAGGATAGTTCAAACAAATTATGGTTTAAACAAATACCTGTGGAATACCATGGAACTTTTAAGAATGATGATGTAGAACTACATCAATTGCTACGGAAAATGTTCACCATATAATTCTGTGTTTAAAAAAAAAACTGATTACAAAACAAAATATATTACCCTATTTCTCATAAAATTGAAAAATAATAATTTACATGTATATGTGCAGAAATAACCTGGATAGAAGGTTATACATCAAAATTTTATTGGTATTTCCTTGGGACTAGAGATTATGAGTGATTGATGCTAAAGCTGAAACTCCAGTACTCTAGCCACCTCATGCGAAGAGTTGACTCCTTGGAAAAGACCCTGATGCTGGGAGGGATTGGGGGCAGGAGGAGAAGGGGACGACCGAGGATGAGATGGCTGGATGGCATCACTGACTCAATGGGCGTGAGTCTGAGTGAACTCCGGGAGTTGGTGATGGACAGGGAGGCCTGGTGTGCTGCGATTCATGGGGTCGCAAAGAGTTGGAGACGACTGAGCGACTGAACTGAACTGAACTGTGATTAAACTTTTTTTGTTTGTTTGTTTACTGAAAAAAATAGGAAATTCCCCCCCAAAGTGGGACGTCCGTAAAACCCATACCGCCATCTGGTGGCTACCATGGGAAGATTTCTTACTTCTTTCCTATCACCCTAAGAAACAACATACAAAACAAACGTCATAACTATAAAGTAAAGAAATCTGCAGTATAACTTGGTTCTATCGAGCATTGTACAGCTGAGGAAATAAAAGGCAAAAAAGTTTAAGCTGTCTGTCTAGAGTCACACTGATAGTGAAACTTATTAATAGAAACAAACTCTTGTGGAGCCCTTTGGCTAAGTACTTTATAGACTGACTCATTTTAGTCTCATAGGAACCTATGAGGTAGTTGCTATTTTTACTCTCATTTATCCCTATTTAACAAATGAGGATCATAAGGCTCAGAGAAGATGACCTACTTGAGGTTGCCCATTTGGGGCAGCGCAGGCATTCTGAGGCCCACATCCCTCTCCCGAACCTCCACTAAAGTGCCATCCTAGTCTCTGAATTGCCCTTGCCCTTTCCATTATATCCCACTGCCTCTTCCTTCAGTGATTTTGGTGAGAACTCTTAAATGTGTCCAGGGTTAAATTCCTCCAGGTTAAAAAGAGTATAAACATTAAGGGAGAGCAATATAAAGAAACAAAGTAGCCCTGCCCCAGCTGCTTGTAAGAATCCTGTCCAGGTAGAAACAGACTTCCTCTGCATGGTCCCGGTGTCCGGATGCTAAGGAATCTTGGGACTGGAGCTAGGCTTCCCTGGGTTCCCCTGCTCCAGCTTTCTCCATGGTATGTTCCCCCCCTTAAGTTTTCATTCACCAGAGCTGAAGATTACCATCACAACATGCCCGTGTTCATGAACTTCTTCCCCTCTCCTAGCTCTTGCCCAAATTCTTAGGAGAAACGGTCTCTAGCTCTGGATCTGTCTTTGTGCATCAAAAAAAAAAAAAAAAAGGCCTATGTCCTAATAAGTGCAAAAATTGTACTAGGGATGATTCTTCAGAAAGTGAGATTAGAAATGTGAATAACTTGTGCCATTAGCTTCTGAGAGCCTTGAAAACCCAGTCTCTCAGAACTGCTCTCAAATGATACACACCTTTGAATTATCATCTAATTAAAGCTGACTTTTCTTAAGTACCAGTTTGCCTCAAAATAGATTAAATATTTTAATTTGATTAAACTTAATACTAGTGCTATAAAAGTGTTATTTTCTAAGTTAGTGACAAGAGCTTAGTTGTTAATCAAATTAAAATTCACAAATTAGATGACTTGAATAAACTATTAAATCTAACCTAAATTATAATTTTTATCTCTAAAATCGAGAATAATAACATTACCATAGGTGGTGGGGAGGATTCAACAAGTTGACACATAAAAATCACACCGTATAGGCACCTAGCAAATATATCCAGTACATTTCCTTCCCTTCTTGCTGTGTAATGTGCTCATCTCATCCAAACATTCTTCATATACCTGGGCTAGGGTTTCTTTGAAGGAATCAATTCTATGTTAGCCAGTGTTCTATCTGAGGTGTCTGAGGCTCTTAACTTCCTTTATTTCACATTCCATCTTCAGTCTCTCCGTGAGACCTGTGGGCATCACTTTCAGAATAGATTCCCAATTGGACTAATTTTTTACCCTTTCACAACTACCATGCAGGTGCAACCCATCATCATCTCTCATCTGACGGTGTAGTAACTTCCTAACTGAACTCCCTACTTTCACTCTTGTTCTCTACCATCTATTCTGCACAGGCAGCCTGATTATTTGTTCACAGATTATATCAGGTCACTTCTCTATTGAAAGCCTTCCAAGAGTCCTCATCACGTTCAGACTAAAGGTCTAAAATCCCCACCAAAGCCTACTAGACCTCTGTGACCAGAACCTTGCCTACCATTCTCATACCTCTCTCCTGCCTTCCTCTGCTGCAGCTGTACTGGCCTCCTTACTTTTTTTTTTTTTAATTGAAGTATAACTGATTTACAATATTAGTTTCAGAGAGCTTCCTTACTATTACTTTTTGATGCTGCCGAATATACTCCTGCCTCAGAGCCTGTATATCTGTTGTTTCCTCTGCCTGGAATAATCCTTCTAGAGCTTTAATGCTTGCCTTTTCATTTCCCACCTCAAAGAGGCTGATCCTAGACACCCTATTTAAATAGATACCCTTTCAAGTCTCCCTCCCTAAGCTTCTTTACATTTTCTCATAGCATTGACCAACTCCTGGGGCTTTGAAAAATACATACATATGTATTTCTCTATCCACTTGCCTGACATGTAAGTTCTATGGAGATGGAGGCCTTGTTTTGTTCTCTTTGTATTGCTAGCATCTAGAACAGTGCCTGGCATGTGCCAGGCATTCAGAAATACTTGTTGAATGAATAAATGAAAAAACATTAGCCACCTACCATCAGATCAGCAAACTTACCTCCTTCTATAGGCATCCTTTCCCCTCTTCCTCTACTAAGTAAGCAGAAGAGATGTTTTCCTTTTTTTGTTTGTTTGCTTCCCTGTTTCTTTTGACCATGCCTCAGAGCATGTGGATCTTGGTTCCCAAACCAGGGATCAAACCCAGGCCCCCTACAGTGGAAGTGTTCTAACTACTGGACAGCCAAAGAATTCCTTGTTAATTCCTTCTTATCTGCGGATAATGTCTCATCTATGTCCTGCCTCCTCAATGACTTTGGCTTGGCCTTTACATTCTATGCTCTGGCCTACAGAATTTTCTTGCTAGCAGGCACAAGTCTACCCCATCTTGAGTAAAAATTAAAAGGAAAAAAATCTTCTGTCCGCATCTCCTATCACCTGCCCATCTCACCTGCTCCTACAGCCAAACTCTTTGCAGTGTTTCTTTCTGCCCTTTGCACTGTCTCACCTCTCTCATTCTGGTTTCTCTTAAACTCCTTAGAAATAGCTCACTCCGGCTGTCATCATTTTCTTCCCTGATCTTTTCCGAGACTTTCTTCTCTTAATGTTTTCTACTCCTTCCCTGACTGCTACTCCTCTTGTCCCTCCCCAAAACTCTTGTATGTCTGAATTCTGATCAGGGTTCTTATTCTACAAATTCTCCCTTGGCAATTGTACTCATGTCCATAGTTTCAGTTATCACCTGAAACTGTATGCCCAGCCTCCTCTCCATCCACTGGACTCACTCACAATTTACATGACCAACTGCTACCTGACCCCACTTGGATTTCCACAAGCACCTCAAAATAAAGATGTCACTTTCTTCCTCCAAACCTGTTTCTCCTCCACTGTTACTTAGTAAACGGCACCATCCGCCACCCAGTTGTTCATGGATGTTACCCCTGGTTTCCCCTTCCCCTCCAAACCCCTCACCCCCATCCAGCCAATCAGTAGGGTTCCATTAATTCTACTATGTTGGATCAAGTTGTGTCCCCCTCTACCCAAAACATATATCCATGTCCTAAACTCCTGGTGCTTTGAATGTGACTTTATTTGGAAACAGGCTCTTTGCAGGTATGATCAAAACTGTCTCGAGATAAGAGCATCCTGGATTTTGGATGGGCCCTAAATCCAATGACCGGGCTCCTTATGTGAGAAAGGAGAGGAGGATGAAGAGGGAGATGTGAGATGCAGGCACGGGGAGAAGGCCAGTGAAGATGGAGACAGCTACCAGAGTTACGAGGCTACAAGCCAGGAACAACAAGGATTACCAACCCTGCGACTGATACCTTGCTTTCAGACTTCTGGCTGTGAAAGAATGAATTTCTGTTATTTTATTCCCCAAGTTTGTAGTGATTTGTTATGGTAGTCCCAGGAAACTGACACATCCACCTTCCAAATATCTTGAAATCCACCCACATTTCCCCATTATCATTATCCACATCCAGTTCAGACTGTGATTACAACAGTGTTCTGTCTTGTCTCCATGCTACTAGTCCCAGCTCATCTTCCTAAAATGCAGGAATTTTACTCCACTATTGACAATCTGTGAGTGAGTTTGCCAGTGACTTCTGGATTAAGGCTAAATGCCTAGTACAGAATCTATAGTTTTCTGTTTACTTGTGTAGCCTTATTTCTCATCTCTTTTCATCCTCACCCTTAATTCTATGCTCCAGGCCCAGTAATAATTTCTTATATTTATGGAATACTCTGTGACAGACAGACACTGTTCTAAGAGCTAAACTCACAACAGCCCTACAAGATAAGAAGCAGGCTTCTTTCAATGTCTCTGTCTTCCTTACCTGCCTCTGGGACTCTGAGCATGCTGTTCTCTGCCTACAATACTCTCCCTTTCTCTTCTCTTGCTCTTTGTCCCCTCGCCTCATAATTCAAACCTATATGTAAGGTCTCAGCTTACTCAACACTTCCTCCATGAAGCAGTCCTTGATCTTCCTAAATCTGGGTTACCTGTCCCACCTCCATTGTCCATATTCCTATTATACCCTCTACTTGCCCTATTGTAATATAAAGTATTATAATTGTCTATTTACTGGTGTCTTAGCCTGTTTAGGCTGCTATAACAAAACATCACAGACTGGGTAACTTATAAACAACAAAAATTTATGTCTAGCAATTCTGCAGGCTGAAAGTTTGGTATCAGGGGGCCAGCATGGTCAGGCGAGGACCCCCTTGCGGGCTGCAGACTTCTCACTGCATGCTCACATGATGGCAGGGCTAAGTAAGCTTTTTCTGGGGCCTCTTTTATAAGGGCACCAATCCCATTCATGACCCGGTCATCTCCCAAATGTCTCACATACCTCATACCTTGGTACGAATTTGAGCCAGGATTTCAACATAAACATTTTGGAGGAACACACACATTCAGACCATTCAACAGGCCTATAGCTCAGACTACATGTTTCCTGTGCCAAGAGGCTGTTCAATCTCTTGCCATTGTAACCCCAAACCCAGAGTCTAGCACAGTGCCTGGCACACAAGAGATGTTCAGTCAACGTATTTGAGTAAATCAAAGGGGCTTGAATAAAGGCTGTGAGTAGCATATGTCGCTACTGACATAGGGTAGGAAAAAATGCACCCCTGATGCTTTTTGAACTATGGTGTTGGAGAAGACTCTTGAGAGTCCCTTGGACTGCAAGGAGGTCCAACCAGTCCATTCTGAAGGAGATCAACCCTGGGATTTCTTTGGAAGGAATGATGCTAAAGCTGAAGCTCCAGTCCTTTGGCCACCTCATGCGAAGAGTTGATCATTGGAAGACTCTGATGCTGGGAGGGATTGGGGGTAGGAGAAGAAGGGGACGACAGAGGATGAGATGGCTGGATGGCATCACCGACTCGATGAATGTGAGTCTGAGTGAACTCCGGGAGTTGGTGATGGACAGGGAGGCCTGGCATGCTGCGATTCATAGGGTTGCAAAGAGTCGGACATGACTGAGTGGAACTAAACTGAGACCTAGTTACCAAATGTCCCCTTCTTCAGAATCTGTGCCTCCTAGGCCTTTGCTTGGGCCAGTTCTGAAACACTCTTTTCATAGGCGTTTCCTAGGCTCGTGAGGCCAGTTAATCGTCACTTCCCTATCACACTCAGTACCTGTCAAACAAAAGGCTGGAATAAAAAATCTTTATAAATAAAAACATCAAATAAGAACTAAATAACAGTTTGAGCTGACGCGAACATCAGATATTCTGATGTGAGTAGAAAGGATGGTAAAGCTGAATTTCTAGGAGGGGAGCATCACTGTGTTAACATGATCAGGGACACATCACAGAGAAAGTGAGACATATGCTGTACTCGGAAAGGAATGGGAATTGCACGGAGAATTCCATGCCAGAAGAAAGGAATGGGCAAAAGCTCCAACTTTAAAGGTTGATGTGAGTTAGTCTGGCTGGAAGGGAGTTGTGACTAGGAGAGTTGTGGGAAATCAGATTGCAAAGGTAAGAGGAAGCCAGGCTATGCTTGTTGCCAAGACAGATGTTGTATGCAACTGTCGAAATTCCACTCATATACATAATACATATTTCATCCTAAATGTCCCTGTCACATCAAAAGAACCCATTCTAACGCTAAGACCACAAGCCTGGGACATGGCGGAGCAACAGGATCATGGCAACAACACTCTGTTTTTAATGTCGGTGAAGGACACAGTAAAAAGCTCACATGGCTCCAAATGTATTTAAGTGTCCAGTGGACGCTCCCCTTGGAATCCTAGCACAATCCTCAAGAAGGCTGATAACGGAACGAATTATGACTTTCCTTTTTATCGCAATAACTGAGTACCAACCAGGCATCTAATATACACTTTGGGGGATGTAAAGATGAATAAATGTGATTTCTGCCCTTAAAGAGCTTACAATAGTACAAAAATAAGATAAACAGTCAAAAAAGTTTAAGTTAACACTGCATATAAAGATGAATAAAAGAAAGATGATATGTGCTAAGAAAGATTAGAGAAGAAATTCTACTTGGCTGAGAAAAAGATGGGCAGAATTTGCTCAGTTGGTAACCGAGGAAAGAACATTTCAGCAAGAGTGAGAAGTATGAAAAGACTTGACATGGGAAAGCATGGGGAATGTTTGCAGAACTCTGAATAATCCAGTGACTTATCTGTTCGCAGATTGAAAGAAAGCAGATTTCTAGTTTTTTAATTATGATGTGCTGATGTCCACTTGGGTAAGACACTGCAGAACAATGGAAGTGGCCCATTCTTTCAACTTTCAAAGTCAGTATTTTTAACAAGCCTCCAGTGTGGTCCTCTTGACCACATGATGAATAAAGCTAAACCTGAGACTTTCATGAGCAACGATGAAAAAGCATGCAAGGCATCATATTAATGTAGACTAATATCATTTTATTGGCATATAGTTGCTCATCTGCACCCATGGTTGACTCATGTCGATGGAATACATAAAGGAATTATCCTCCAATTAAAATAAATTAATCAAAAACTATATAGATTAGTATTAGACCATTTTGATCAGTAAGTTTCATTTAAATGTCTGAAAAACAGAAGTCCCAGTGCTTTATGGTAATTTCCTCATCTAACAGCTCAAAATTGTTTTTTCTAGAGCACCTCTAGGGGGTTATTACTCAACACTAAAAAGGAATCAGCCACTGATACATGCAACAACACAGATGATTCTCAAAATAATTATGATGAGTGGAGGAAACCTGATTTTAAAAAGTAAACACTGTATGATGATCTTTTACGTAAAACTCTAGAAAATGCAGACTAACCTACAGACATAGAAAGTTGAGGCTGGGGCTGGGATGGTGGGAGGGAAGGATTACAGTGGGCCTGAGGAAACTTTCTGGGGTAATGGGTATGTTCATTGTGGTGATGATTCGTGGTTGTGCACACGTGTCAGTGGTATATTTTAAATATGAGGAGTTTACTATATGTAAACTATACTTCAATAAAACTGTTTTTAAAAATATACCTCCCTCTGAGGACCATGAGCTTCATCTTTTATACCATTCTACATCAAATCTGACTAAATGGTTAGTGTAATGTTTTAATAAAATCTACGTATGTGTGTGTTTTAATTTCCAGACCACATAAGATAATCATGAGAAAAAGGACAAAGGCACTTAAATGATTAGGTATTAACTATTAAATAATTAAATACCTTGCATAAGGTACGTTGGTCTACAACATTTATTTCTATAGACTGAAACTGCTCAACTTTATTAGGGAATTAATGCTAGGGAATATTTAAATTCAGAATATAAGAAGATAATGGAATAAAGAGTCCCGTTATTACCTCATGCAATAATGTAAAACCAGGCCATTCACTGACAGAGAAAATCTGATCAATTTCTTCACTCAAGACACAAAGACAACATTGCTATCTAGCTGTTGAATACTGAGTATGTTCCTGAAACATTCTTGACAGTGTTCAATTTCTCTTTCATATAGCTACTTAAGAAACATACAGAAGGCCCCAACCAATTAGATTTCTTTCCTAAGGGTATGAATGTGACTACCGCAGTGTGGCTTAGGCTGCCCCACTACGGATAAGGCAGGTAGGTGACTGTGTCTCCTCTGATCGCCTCATGCTCAAGGCTATCCTGGGAAAAATTTCATTAAGTACTTTTTGTGTTTAAGGCACTGGACATACAAGGTTCCATTATCTCCAAGATGTACATATAACTCAGAAATGTTAAGTAAACTGGCTATGAAGCTTTCAGGATTCAGACCCAAGTGTGTATAAGTCCATGCTTTTTCCACTGTATCATCAGTTCAGTTCATTCAGTAGTGTGCCAACTCTTTGCAACCCCATGGACTGCAGCATGCCAGGCTTCTCTGCCCATCCCAACTCCAAGAGTTTACCCAAACTCATGTCCATTGAGTTGGTGATGCCATCTAACCATCTTATCCTCTGTTGTCCCCTTCTCCTCTCGCCTTCAATCTTTCCAAGCATCAGGGTATTTTCCAATGAGTCAGTTCTTTGCATCAGGTGGCCAAAGTATTGGAGTTTCAGCTTCAGCACCAGTCCTTCCAATGAATATTCAGGACTGATCTCCTTTAGGATGGACTGGTTTGATTTCCTTGCAGTCCAAGGGACTCTCAAGAGTCTTCTCCAACACCACAGTTCAAAAGCATCAATTCTTCGGCTCTCAGCTTACTTTATGGTTCAACTTTCACATCCATACATGATTACTGGAAAAATCATAGCTTTGACTAGACGGAGCTTTGTTGGTAAAGTAATGTCTCTGCTCTTATCCTCTGTTGTCCCCTTCTCCTCTCGCCTTCAATCTTTCCAAGCATCAGGGTATTTTCCAATGAGTCAGTTCTTTGCATCAGGTGGCCAAAGTATTGGAGTTTCAGCTTCAGCACCAGTCCTTCCAATGAATATTCAGGACTGATCTCCTTTAGGATGGACTGGTTTGATTTCCTTGCAGTCCAAGGGACTCTCAAGAGTCTTCTCCAACACCACAGTTCAAAAGCATCAATTCTTCGGCTCTCAGCTTACTTTATGGTTCAACTTTCACATCCATACATGATTACTGGAAAAATCATAGCTTTGACTAGACGGAGCTTTGTTGGTAAAGTAATGTCTCTGCTTTTTAATATGCTGTCTAGGTTGGTCATATCTTTTCTTCCAAGAAGCAAGCGTCTTTCAAATTCATGGCTGCAGTCACTATCTGTAGTGATTTGGGAGCCTAAGAAAATAAAGTCTGTCACTGTTTCCACTGTTTCCCCCAATTATTTGCCATGAAGTAATGGGACTGGATGCCATGATCTTAGTGTTCTGAATGGTAAGTTTTAAGACAGCTCTTTCAGTCTCCTCTTTCACTTTCATCAAGAGGCTCTTTAGTTCCTCTTCACTTTCTGCCATAATGGGGGTGTCATCTTCATATCTGAGGTTATTGATATTTCTCCCAGCAATCTTGATTTCAGTTTGTGCTTCACCCAGCCTGGCATTTTGCATGATATACTCTGCATATAAGTTAAATAAACAAGGTAACAATATACAGCCTTGATGCACTCCTTTCCCAATTTGGAACCAGTCTGTTGCTCCATGTCTGGTTCTAACTGTTGTTTCTTGACCTGCCTACAAGTTTCTCAGGAGACAGGTAAGATGACAGTCTGGTATTCCCATTTCTTTAAGAATTTTCCACAGTTTGTTGTGATCCACAAAGTCAAAGGCTTTGGCATAGACAATGAAGCAGAAATAGATGTTTTTCTGGAGCTCTTGCTTTTTCTGTGATCCAACGGATGTTGGCACTACTGTATCATACTCTCTCCAAAAGACTGGCAAATGAAATCTTTTTCAAAAGCAGGAAAAAAGGGAATTGCATATTATGTAAAGCACAGATACTCATCCTTATACTAAAGAGGGTACAGTCCTATAGAAAAAGTCCAGGGGTCCTGTTCTCTAGAAGATGGGGTGCTGCACACCAGCCAGAGTGTGGCAAATCCATGGTGGCTTGTTTTAAATCACAAGGAAGTCTAGCAGAGACTAGGCCAAATACTTCCACACTTAACTCCTACAGAGCAATCCCTGCAAAGCAGCAGCAATTACCACCACATCACACTCCTACAAAGATAAGGCTAAACACTCCCTGGGACCCTCAGTTAACCAATTTTGTCCAAAATAACTGGATAAAAAGCCGAGAAACCATAGTTCCATCCCAACTTTTCATTCCTGGTCACTGCTCAAAAGGCAGCCTCCTCACCCATCCATCAGCTTCCTGTCATTTCTCATCTCCTGACTGCTGTGTGCCTGACAGCCTGCCCTCTTGACCCCTCACCTCCACCATCCCCACAAAACCCTCCCTTGGCCCTTGGTGTGGGCCTTGGCAACCTATTCTGCAATAAGTAAACTCACCTATATCATTACAGCCTTTTTGAAGACTCTTTTATTTCCTCGACTTCTTTCTCAAAGACACTGTCTCCTGGGCAGTTTCTCCAAGCTGTATGTTCCACAAAGCTCAGAACTGGTATTGCCCTTTTCTGTCCTATAGTCCCTTCTAAAGCATTTCACTTTTCTATAAAAACTTGCATTCTTAAAAAAAAAAAATTGCATTCTTTTGAAGTTTACTCCATCGAATTTTGCTATTCTTTGCCTTGCTTTGTCCTTCACATCTTAATCTCTAGGTCATTCTCCAGAATAACATTATACCTGGATCATTTTATTTCTTTAAACTTCAATTCACTGTATGAAACATTTCCTATTTCCATATTTGTGTGGATGGTCTGTTGAACAGCCAAACATCGCAGATCAAGGGCTACTTCAACCTCATTCTGTGGGCCACAGTCTTTGCTTTGCTATGGAGTAGCTCGGAGTGATTTCAGTACCCTTGTCCTTCCATCCAAAGTGCCCTCAGTATGCCTGATCCACAAGCTCATCAAGACCTTCGTTCCTATAATACTGCCTTTGCTTCCAGGTTATTCTTCATTCCATTTCCTTCCATAACTGGCTTTTACTTGGTGCTTCCAATCCCCCTCCAAATGTTCGCTTCCCCACTCTCTTCCAACACACATTTGTAGAACATTGCTGTATTTTGCTGGCACGACTACCCTCAACCCGCTTCCCTTCATCCTCGTCTATCTTCTCTGTACCTCATCCAACTCACAGTTCTCGGTCAGTCCTGTAACATGCCTCGTTCTATGAGCCATTCAGCTGAGGTACTAGAAACAATCAGAAAATCACTATACTTTCATGATTTCCAAAATCAATTCAGTGGTAAACACTGTTCATTAATGTTTTTATCTTTAGTCAGCTGTTTATTCCAAACCATCTCCATCTTCTTTTCAAAGCCCTCCCTGGCTTTACTTTCCACCATCTGTGGAAACTGATTTTGCAAAGTTTGTGAAGGACTTCCTAACTACAAAATGTAACAAACATTAGAATTGTGAGTTTATGCTACTTTTCACTAGTTGTAATTTTTTTCTCATTTTACTCAGGAAGAGTCACTCTTTGGTGTGAAGTATAATACTGTAGTTGGTGTCAAAGGACAAAATAGACTCAATTATCTCAGTTTTTAATCATAATACTTTAGCAAGACAGCCTGACAATCTCTAATAATCAATACATCTATAATTTACAACTCTTGGCCAGGTTAATATGAGTATCTTAGCAACTGCAGTTGTTTCTTTCACTGCATGTATATTAAGGAATAAAGGGTGAATTGGTAAATGATCTTAAGGGATCTTAAGGGATAAAGGAGGAACTGGTAAATGATCTTAAACATAGATCTTCACTATGTTAAAAATTCACTTCCCACTGAGTGGAAATCCAAACATAAAAAGGGGTTATGGAGGAAAAAAGGTTAAGTTTGAAACAAAGCAGTGTCAACATAAAACATGTTGTATAAAGCAAAAAGGATAAACAAATACTGTAGTTTAGAAAATGTCCATTTTTTTTTAAATGGTAGCAACTTTCTTCTAAGACAGTTCTAAATAGCCAAGGCATTTAAACTCAGTAATAGCTCTTTAAGGGACTTCCCTGGTGGCTCAGAGGTTAAAGCGTCTGCCTGCAATGAGGGAGACCTGGGTTCAATCCCTGGATTGGGAAGACTCCCTGGAGAAGAAATGGCAACCCATTCCAGTATTCTTGCCTGGGCAATCCCATAGACGGAGGAGCCTGGTGGGCTACAGTCCATGAGTCGCAGAGTCAGACACGACTGAGCTGAGCGACTTCACTTTCACTTTTAGCTCTTTAAGCAAAATAATGTGATCCAGGAATACTGTGTAGTTTATAGTTTGCCTTGAAAGGAAAACCTGGGCTCAAGTTCTGCTCTAACATCTAATTTCATGGACTTAAACACCTAGTTTATAATGGTAGAAGGAACACAAGGAAAGATGCACACAGGTCCACTGAACCAGCTTTCTACTACTAGCTGGATACCCTTTAGCCAGTCATGTAACATCTTTGAGACACATCTCTTCATCCGTAAAGGGAGGAAAATAATACCTACACACGAGCACTTTGTTCTCCAAGGCCAAACTTGCCTGTTAGTCCAGTTATCTCTTGACTTTTGCATTTCAGTACCCAATGATGAAAAGGATGGGAAAAAGGCCAGTTTTCACTCCAATCCCAAAGGACAATGCCCAAGAATGTTCAAACTACCATACAACAGCATTCATTTCACCTGCTAACATAGTCATGCTCAAAATCCTTCAAGCTAGGCTTCAGCATTATGTGAACCGAGAACTTCTGGGTTTAGAAAAGACAGAGGAACCAGAGATCAAATTGCCAACACTGGTTGAATCAGAGAAAGCAAGGGAATTCCAGAAAAACATCTATTTCTGCTTCATTGACTATGTGAAAGCCTTTGACTGTATGGTCACAACTGGAAAATTCTTAAGAGAGAGGAGAATACCAGACCACCTTACTTGTCTCCTGAGAAACCTGTAGGCAGGTCAAGAAGCAACAGTTAGAATTGGACATGGAACAACTGATTGGTTCAAAATTGGGAAAGGAGTATATCAAGGCAATATATTGTCCCCCTGCTTATTTAACTTCTATGCAGAGTACATCATGTGAAATGCCAGGCTGGATGAAGCAGAAGCTGGAATCAAGACTGCCAGGAGAAATATCAACAACCTCAAAACACAGATGATACCACTCTAATGGCAGAAAGCAACGAAATAAAGACCCTCTTGATAAGGGTGAAAGAGTGAGAAAGCTGGCTTTAGAAATCAACATTCAAAAAACTAAAATCATAGCATCTGGTCCCATCACTTCATGGCAAATGGAGAAAAAGTGAGAACAGTGACAGATTTTATTTGTTTGGGCTCCAAAATAACTGGTGACTACAGGCATGAAAGGAAAAGATGCCTGCTCCTCTGAAGGAACGCTACGACAAACCTAGACAGTGTATCAAAGACATCATTTTGCCAACAAAGGCCTGTATATTCAAAGTTATGGTTTTTTCAGTAGTTGTATATGGATGTGAGAGTTGGACCATAAAGAAGGCTGAGCAGCAAAGAATTGATGCTTTCGAATTGTGGTGCTGGAGACTTCTGAGAGTCCCGAGGACTGCAAGGAGATCAAACCAGTCTACCCTAAAGGAAATCAACACTGAATATTCATTGGAAGGACTAATGCTGAAGCTCCAATCCTTTGGCCACCTGATGCGAAGAGCTGACTCCCTGGAAAAGACCTTGATGCTGGGAAAGATTGAGGGCAGGAGAAGCGGGCAACAGAGGTTGAGATGGTTAGATAGCATCACCAACTCAACAGACATGACTTTGAGCAAACTCTGGGAGACAGTGAAACACAAGGAAGGCTGGCACGTTGCAGTCCAGAGTGGCAAAGAGTTGGACATGACCAGTTCAGTTCAGTCGCTTAGTCGTGTCGGACTCTTTGCGACCCCATGAATCGCAGCACGCCAGGCCTCCCTGTCCATCACCAACTCCCAGAGTTCACGCAAACTCACATCCATTGAGTCAGTGATGCCATCCTGCCATCTCATCCTCTATCGTCCTCTTCTCCTCCTGTCCCCAATCCCTCCCAGCATCAGAGTCT
>SJXQ01010981.1:163106-276004 GCA_006408695.1 Aepyceros melampus | reverse complement strand
AGCTCAACTGGAATTCCATCACCTCCACTAGCTTTGTTCGTAGTGATGCTTTCTAAGGCCCACTTGACTTCACATTCCAAGATGCCTGGCTCTAGGTGAGTGATCACACCATCGTGATTATCTTGTTTGTGAAGATCTTCTTTGTACAGTTCTTCTGTGTATTCTTGCCACCTCTTCTTAATATCTTCTGCTTCTGTTAGGTCCAGACCATTTCTGTCTTTTATGGAGCCCATCTTTGCATGAAATGTTCCCTTGGTATCTCTGGTTTTCTTGAAGAGATCTCTAGTCTTTCCCATTCTGTTCTTTTCCTCTGTTTCTTTGCATTGATCACTGAAGAAGGCTTTTATCTCTTCTTGCTATTCTTTTGGAACTCTGCATTCAGATGCTTATATCTTTCCTTTTCTCCTTTGCTTTTTGCTTCTCTTCTTTTCACAGCTATTTGTAAGGCCTCCCCAGACAGCCATTTTGCTTTTTTGCATCTCTTTTCCATGGGGATGGTCTTGATCCCTGTCTCCTGTACAATGTCACAAACCTTAGCAACTATTATTTAGTTGCTGAGTCAGGACATGACTTAGCAACTAAATAATAAATGAGTACTTTGGAAATTACAAAGGGCAATGTTTTAGATATTATTTGAATCTCTTTTCTTCTGGAAAAATTGTTACACATTTTCCGACTGAGTCTCCCTTGCTGTTTGGGCTCTTCTCTAGTTGTGGCAAGCAGGCGCTTTTCACTGTGGTGGGTTCTTGTTGGGGAGCACGGGCTCGTAGGCTCGTAGGCTTCAATCGTTGTGGTTCCCAGGCTGCAGAGCGTGGACGGGTCAATCGTTGTAGAGCATGGCTTGGGTGCTCCACAGTATGTGAGATCTTCCCGGACCAGGGACTGAAACCATGTCTCCTGCATCGGCAGGTAGATTCCTTACTACTGAGCCACCAGGGAAGCCCCCTCATCACTCTTCATTTTGCCATATTTATCTCATACATGTTTTTTAAGAAATAAAAACTATAGGACCCTCACCTTCCCAACATGCCTCTCCCTTGTTTAAAGAGAACCATTGTCCCGAATTCTGGACAGTGGTTCTGGACAGTTTAAAATTCCCAAAGCTGTTTATAAACTTTTACTTTATGTGAATATTCACACAAGCTATACTTAGAATTATCTGGCTTAAAAATTTTAGAAGAAAATTTTAAATTTCTACATATAAGAAATATAATGCCATTTAACTTCCTTTTTGCTTTTGGGTCATTACTGTTTTGGAGAGCAATTCTTGATTCACTTAATGCTAGCTTATTGAATTGTAGAGCATTTCATTAAATGAATATACCACCATTTACTCATTTATGTTACATTTTATTTCAAAGTTTCATTATTATAAACAGTATTGCAATGAACATCCTTGCACGTATCTCTGGCAAATGTGTGGGAATGTTTACAGGGCATATCTCTATATATCTACAGACACAGAGATCTATATCGAAGTTAGATCTATAGATACAGGTATCCCATCAGAATAGCTGGTTTATGCACGTTTCATTTTAGTAAACGAACATTACCCTCATAATGATTATACCAACCTATACACTCTTAAGACAGGATACCTGAGAGTTCCTCTTTTTTTTTTTCAAAATCTTGGCCAACATTTGATATCCAGACTATTCCAAAATGTTAACTAGACAGATGTGAATTATCGCGTCTTGCTTTTGAACTTATTGACCCCAATCCTTGAAGACCCTTGACTCCTCGAAACTAACATTTTCAAATTCAAGCTTCCTGACTACTAGGTTCTTTCATTGGCTGCTCCTCCTTTACCCCCTTTTCTTATTCTCTTTTAGCAGTCCCGTCAAGTCATACCGCTCATGGCTCATTCTCCAAGTCGCTTTTCTTGGAAGTTTTAGACGCAAATACCTAGCTGCCCACTACTCGTTATGTTACATGCCTAAAATTCATGTCTGAAAAGACCTCTTTCTTTCCCCCTCTATTTCTCCTTCTCAGTCCTTGACCCTGTGTAATGATAATGTTAAAGATAGTTGGTTTTTGCCGAAACCCTGCGCATCACTGCTAACTTTCACGCTCGCTGATGGAGGTGCTATCTGCCTAACATTTCTTGTATCCTTGGCTCTCTTCTTCATGTTAATACTCAACTGTTGCTGTCCTCACTTCTTTCCAGTTGTTACATTGATCTGAAGCAAGTACTTTGTTAGACATACCTGGGCCTGAATGCCTATTTTTCTCACTCACAAGCTATGTGACCAGAGGAAAATTATGATTCTCAAGCTGTTAAACAGGAACAATACCTGCCTCATACTTTTTTAAGGTTTAAATGAGCTAAGCAGTACAAAATGCTTACTACATTGCCTGGCACAGAGCAGGAACTCAGGAGTTTTATTAGCTCAGCTTGAGTCTTCTGATTAGCCTTGGTGCCTCCAATCTCACTCCCTACTCCCACCATCACGTTGCTAGTGGAATTTTCTCAAATACTTATCCTTTCCCTAATTCTTCATAACTGACCTTTGCTTCTGCTGCTGCTAAGTCACTTCAGTCACATCTGACTGTGTGACCCCACAGAGCCAAATCTAGTCTTTTAGAGGCCATCTAAGTATTGCTAATTTGGGCTCCACCCTTATTTCCCAGATTCTGTTCATACTATTTTTCAGTCCCTGAATACATGACCTTGTTTCATGTATCTGAACCTTTAGGCACATGCTATCTTTTGTTTGTATATGAAATTCATCTTTATCTCTCCAAGCTCAAGGAACATACTCTGTTAAGCTTCTCCCAGTTCATCCAAACAGAAATGAGTACTGATTCCTAGGGGTGTATATATTGCTGCTGCAATCATTTCTTGATTTGCCCGTCTCCTTCACTAGCCTATGAAAACTGCGAGAGCAACAGCTATGTCATATATCCCCAGTATGAAGCATAGTTTCTGGAGGTGGTAGGCATTTACTAACTACTGAATGATGAAAGGAAAGACACTGGGACTGGTGTTATTTTGTATCTTCTAAATAACTATAAAAGCAGCATGAGGAAATCTGCCAAGTTCACTAACACTAGTAAAAGTTTCCATGAATGTCAGAATGATGGGAGGACGGAGATGTTACTGGTGGTTTTCTCTATTGTATGAAAAGGCAAAATAATCCAAAGTGCTAGAACATGTAAAGTAAAACACTAGGGGGAAAAAGCATAATTTGAGCTGTTAATATCTATAAAAAGATTATAAACTATTTCCTGAGTATACTGGTCCAGTGTACTACAGGAGATAAACAGAGATAATCAAATAGAACGCTGACAAGTAAACAGAAGAGAACATCCTTTTGCAAATACTAATACTTAAAATGAATGCTTATAAATAATGCCTATGAATGTTTATAATGAATCCTTATGTGTCAGGCTTTCTGATAACCACTTATATACAGTATGTTACTTAATCTTTCCAACAACTATACGAACTAGGAATTCCTAGTATCTTGCCTAAGATACCTGAGCCAGGATTTAAACTTGGTTCTGTCTTAAGCTAAGTTAACTTAATTTAAACTTAAGTAAAGGAAAACCATCCATATCTATAAACACAAAAATGGCGATGAACAGTGTTAGCTTGTCTCATGCATCAAAATCTTTAACCAATCAGGAATAAAGTAGATACACATAAGGGCTGGTCTATAAAACAATTCCTATTTCATTACAGAAAACTACTAGGTTGGATAAATTTCAGAGAACTATTCAAAATACCATTTCAACAGCTCTCATAAACTAGTTTTTGATATGATTCTGTAGCACATAATCCTCCTTACCAGGTTCTATACCAACAAGCCGTATTTCAATTCTGTCTGTCTCAGAATCAGGGTTCCTCTCATACCTGAGATTTGTAATAGAAATTCATTCTTTTATAGAAATGCAGGGACTTGCCCGGTGGTCCAGGGGTTAAGAATCTACCTTTCAATGCAGAGGACAGTTTTGATCCCTGGTCAGGGAACTAAGATTCCACAGACTGCAGGGCAACTAAGACTGCATGCCACAACCAGAGAGCGCACACACTGCAACTACTGAGCCAGCGCACTCTAGAGCCCATGCTCCCACAAGAGAAGGCTGCACGCCGCAACTAGAGAAGGCCCACTGCCACAACAAAGACCCAGTGCCACCCAAATTTAAAAATTTTAATTAAAATAAAATTTTTTATAGTTAACTTTCAATTAAAAGAAAGAAGGAAAATGTAGTCCTTTATGGAAGAAAAAAAAAAAACCTACATTTTTGATTGGAGGTTTAGGTGTGTATATTAGGAGGGTATGAATTCTCAGGGAATAATACCACCACCTATCTTTATTTAAACGACTTTGTGCTTTGCTTTGGTATTTATCCATTAGAAAACTCAATCATGCATCTACAGGAATTATTGCTTAAATGAAGCGAAATTACCAGGACATGTAACAAAACTATGCAGAAGTGAATTTTTTCTTCTTTGAATACCAGCATCTCAGAACAGAAAGATTTCCTGGAGTAGGAAATGGCAACCCAATGCAGTATTCGTGACTGGAAAATTCCATGGCACAGGAGCCTGGTGGGCTACACAGTCAGAGGGTCTCAGTCAGACACTACTGAGTGACCAAGTGTACCCTGAGTGTACACATTTCAGGGAGCAGAGCAGCAGAATGAGGGAAAGAAGCAAAATACAAATTCTTCTCCTTAATGTAAGAGAGAGGAAAATTCATCTTTTTGCTTGTATCTCCTTAAAATATTTGAACTTCCTCAAAAAAAAAAAAAAAAAGTCTACCTTAAGAATCACTGGGGTAGTCTTGAAAGAAAGAAAATAAAAGACCAATTTCCAGGCCTGGCTCCAGGTAATTTAAATCAGAACTTTGCAGGTGCACCTGGGGGCTGGGGTTTGTGGCTTTTAAATAATCTCCCTGGGATTCTAACATACAACTAGGATTAAGTTGTGAAAGATTCAATTGCCAGCCCTAAGTAGATCAGATCAACTAGACCACAATTCCAGTTGTGATGAACACTGGCTATCTATAGGTCAAGTGTTTAGGAATAACTGCTACAGACCTCCACCTAGTGTCCCTCCTTACTTGTAATGATTAAAAGTGGAGACACTATGATCCATGGGGTCACAGAGTCAGACACGACTGAGCAATTGAACTAACTACCACCAAGAAAACAGCGCCTTAAAGGTTAAGTGGTTTGTGTTACGAGTCTCCCTATACTGTTTGAAAGAAAGAAAAACTACGGAGTGACAATCTTTGAAGTAACTTAATTCTACTGGACGTGATTGTTACCTGACTGGTTGGTTGCTAAAGACATGAAGGATGAGAAGATTCACTGCCAACTAATGCCACAATGAACAGGCAACTGAGAAAGAGGATGGTCCTTCAGTCATCTGCTTCCTACAAGGCCAGTCTCAACCACTCCTCTGACAAACTATAGGAAGAAAACCAAAAATTAGATGTGAGAAATTCATTCAACATAAAGTAAAATGGATCTGTGGTATTCTGAGGAAATCTCTGAAGACCAACAGACAGGGCCAAAGGGAAGAAAAATGGGAATATTCTAAATCAATAGATTTAAAAAATTCTTTAAGCCTTTGCAGCAAATGACCTGAAAGTTAATAGTGCTTTATTGCTATTTTCTACTATCTGTAGGCCAATATTCATAGCAAATTTCACAAAGATTTGAGTATCAACTATGTACTTAGTCACTACCCTAAAATGTACCCAGTGTAAATTCTTAAGATTTCATACATTACATTAAAAAAGGCTTTACATGAGTTTGTTAATTAATACCAAAGTATTACTCATTTGACATTGTAATTAGATATTTCTCTAAGAAACAAGCATCCTAGCAGGTCACTGAAAGATACTATGAGAAATGGACGACGTCAGCCAATGGTAGGACTATTCAAAGGCAAATACTAATAGTTTGAAAGAAAGATGAGAGGTGGTTAGCTTAGTTATTCACTATTAAGAAACACCAAGAGTTTTAGAATACTTTAGAAAACCCAGTACCTAGACCAGTTGTGATAAGGCATCAGTCACTAGACAATGGACTTGATAAACCTGCAGATCAAAGTAAACAAATGGCAGGTTTATCAAAGCTCAATGCTAGAAAACTATGGTAGATTGGAAAGACAGCCAAAAAATGGTATGGAGACTTAAGACAATTCACAGTGTAACTAAATATAGAAGGAAATTTAATTATTAGCTGAAAGTAGGCCATGGGATGCAGAATATATTCAAAATATCTCTTCACTCCTATGTTGTTTCTGAAACATTATACTTATTGAGGCCAAGTTGAGGATTTAAGCAACAGCAGAATTCTTTATAACACAGATAGGAAATTTCCCATCAGCATCAATTTCTTTTTCAGTTAAAGAGAACTATACCAGTTGTATGAAATAAAACTCTTTTAGACACCAAAAAATGTGTATTAAAAAATGTAAGAAACTATAATTACAATCTTATTAGATTGCCAAGTATTACTTTTGTTACAAGAAGCCTTGAAACAAAGTGTACTCTCTTGCACACAGAACCCTTACTAATAGCTCTGAGGATTAAAATTCCAAGTTTATCTATAATTGCCAGTTCAGTAAATCTAATTTAAATAGTACCAATTTTTCTTTCTTTGGCTATAATCCCAAGATGGCATCACTTCAAAGGCCAGCTGGGTAAACCATGAGGCTGGAAAACTCTCTCCTACAACACAATGCTTCCCTTTCCTTCTGCCCACTGTTCCATCACCTAAGGGAGGGTATGTCCTGATGGAGGTAGCAGTGTTAAATAGGCTGTGTAACCTAAAGTATGTACCCAATAATCTGTTTCATCAAAGTGAGAGCATTCTTTTCTCCAGAACCTCCTGCACACTACCAACATCCCTCTAGTAGGAGCATACTGAAAGTGCAATTCAACAAAGAATAACCGTTTCCAAAAATGTTTTATTGCTACAAGTTGTGAGATTTCCAACCATCAAAACTGGAACAAAACTTGAAAGGTTCAGCCCCCTATGGGGCAGCTTGGCCACTTGATGGGAGTTTTTCATGTAGATTTGGCAGTGGATTTAGCAAAGTTCAGATGTCAGCAGGATGGTATCAAGAAACCTTGCCTGTAACTTAAAGACGTGGGACACAGGTAGAACAAGACTACCTTCCATTGGAAAGGTCAGTCTTTCCTTGATGTCTTAGTAAGAGTAACTTCAAAGTTTAAGGCTGGTAATTATTAAGACAAATATATACATATCTTGTAAGAAAATCCAACACTTCACTTTCAAACTTTTCCCGAACAGATGCTACATGTGGTAGCTGAAATATTCCTGGAAATGGTGTACAAGAGACTTCCCTGCATTTATCACAAATGATTAATGATCTAGACCTACCTGATCTAGACCACATTTTCCTGGCCTCTTCTTATAGTCACAGCTTTCATTTCACAGCTCTAACAGCAATATATCGTGGAGTACAAACAACACTGTGAAAAACAAGGGAGTGATAAAACCCACAGGAAAGCTATTCACTGGTATCGGGACTACTTTTAGTCATGCTATTAGATTACCTTTATTCTTGTGCATAATAAATAGGTACAGAAAAATGCTGAAAATGCTAAACTATCGAATTAAAGCTAGGAAAACTAATCTGATAGATTTTAGTTTTTAAATAAGAAATGACAAGAGTAGTAAATATAAAGAAAAACAAAAAGAACTTTACTTCTCCTATGTTAATACAGGTCAAGGGACCCTTTCTTTTCAAAAGGGTTGATAACACCAGTTCTTAGCAATAAACATAAGGCACTTGTTTAGGTTACAACATCACTGCATCCCCCTCCCCCTTTTTTTCCTAACCCTGTTTTCCCCCACAGCATCATTTGGAATAGAGTGAAAGAGGCAAATGTGAGATGATCCAGTTCATACTATCCAGGGTAAGATAGCACAGTACAATGTTTTAGGGGTGATGTCTGGACATAAAATGAACCTCTGTCAATATCCTCTGAGACCAGACAATGTATCCACTATCAAGTAAACCTGAAAGAAAATAAAATATTTATTTAATAGTTCCAGTAAAATTGGTTTGGAATACAATATACATGTTAGGAATTTAGCTCCTCATGGGTGGCCTCTGCATCAAGAGTTCTTAGTACTTATGAATATTCATTCTAAGACAATCTACATCATTTGAACATTATCAAGACAAATATAAGAATTTTGTTCAATATACAGTAGAGTTTAAACATAATTCACACATATACCCCCTATTTTATGGCTGGTGCCTCCTCCAAACACCTCATTAGTGGCAGAGGTAGCACTAGTGTTCTTTACCAACAATAAGAACTTCAGTTGCCACTCATAGGAGAAGTTGAAGAAAGTTTTGTTTTTGTTTTTGCCATCTGTTAAGATGTTCCTGAGACAGGGCCAGTTAATAAACATAACAAAGCACTCGAGTCCAGTCTGTACTTGTCTTTACACCACTAAATTACTAGACTGGGATGTGGAATGCAGGTCATGTACTATGAAATGCTGAGTTTAGCACAACTGTTCAATCAGTAAAAGGATCAGGTCTCCTGAAAATTCCCTTTAGAATATACTTTCTATAAACTAAAAGTACCACAAAAAGGTCAATTATGTACAATCAATTCATTTTACTTAATACCTTATTTGCTGAGATCTTGAAAATGCAATGAGAATACAGAGCCTCTGGCTAGTTCTCAGTGTTTGGGTATAAAATTTTAAGGCTCATTTTCTCAAACAAAATAGCAGTTCTCACTTTTCCTTTCAAATTACTAATTACATTCATAGTACCTGCTGCCATCCTAGCCCTCAAGGAAATCTTAATGCAGGAACAGCACTATGCTTGCTTAATGGAATTTCCCTGACACCAACACTAAGTCCATTCCAAAAAGTTAACATCTGAACTAGCCTTACAGCACATTACACTGCCTCTGGCTTGCACCTCTGTTTCCACCTGTGTATTTTCACAGAAGCCCAACACATATTAGTTGAAATATTCACACAACTGTTTTTCAAAACAATTTATTGCATCATATTTGGTACCTTATGTTTGACAACAAAAAGGAAATTACATCTGTAACTGCAGGAAAAAGAAGCTGGTCTGTTATTGAAAAAAAAAAAAAAGAAAGAAAGAAAGAAAGAAATCTTGGGCCCTTTAAAAATTACAAAGTCTTGGGCTTGCCTGAAACAACTGAGCAAGAAATATATTCTTAGAAATGTAGGGCTTCAAGTATTACAAACCTGTGACACTGTGGAAAAATTCCAGAGGTATCTAAACTGCAGCACATTTTTTTCTGCATATCGTGAACAAGGCCTGCTGAGGTTTTTAACTATTAGTCTCTTGATCAGTCATAGAATGGTAGTCAGGAGTTCTGCTCTTTAACTTCAAGCCATGGTAGATTTTCTTTTTTCACTCTTGGGTGAAAAGTTCATGCTTGCTAATTGGTTGGTGCCACATCACAGTGCATTTGGTTCTTGCATTACAGTTTTAACAAGTTTGGCCAAAACAATGCTGAAAGGTTTGCATTGTTATTTTAGTTCTTCAAGTTTTAGTTAGAATTGAGATTGTTCCAACTGGTTCCTTCCGTTAAAAACTGTGGTACAAGAACACCAAACTGATCATGTACAGTGAATTTTGGAAACACAACAAGCGTATTGAACACCTCTAGGTTTTCTTATAATTCTGCTTGGTATCTATATGTCCCCGCTTCTACAACATCAAGCATCTGTTGTAGGTTTCTCTGTAAATAGTGATTCACATTGCATACTTCCTATGGTCATAATCAACCCCGTAACAAAATCAGTTAGATGCTAAAGCCCCAACAACTCTTTGTGCTCAGTGAAAGAATCCAGTGCTAAAACAGCATTTATGCTGTCTGAGATATAGTAAAATCTCACAAGACAAATTTAAAGTAATATTTCTGCCACACACCTGCTTTGTTAGCTGTAACAGCCTCCAGATTTTATATAAATTAGTTTAAAAACATGGGTGGGTAGGTAGGAATAGGATAAGGTATCTTTTTTTAACCCCTCAATTTTAGCAGCTTTTAATTTTTTAAGAAACTGAACCTATATCCTGTAATATGTTAGATATTTTATATATACTTTTTCAGCAGGATAAAAAACGTAAAACACTATTTGAAGGCAAGAACATTTACTCTTCTCATTCTGTGTAAGTTAGAGCAATGCAGCAGGTGCGTGACAAAAATATTATACACTAGATATGGTCCAAAGTCATTCCGTTTGCTTGTTTAATGATGTTCAAATTTCATTGGCCAGTTCTTCAGTTTCTGCAGAACTATCTCCATTAACTGTGATCTTCATATCCTCTTCATATCCAGGAGGCATGAAAGCCAAAGCGTAAGGGAAAAGCTTATGACAATTTGCTCTATAAACTTCAGCAGCTTCTTTACAGTCTCCTAGGCTACCATCACACAAGGCTTCTAATACCTCCATACATGTCTAGAGAAAGAAAAAAAGTCACATTATAATTTGCTTAAAAGAAAAAAAAACTTTACTGTGAATTTATTGGACATTTCATTACCAAAAGGTTTTCAAAATGAGAGGCAAAATGTACATATTTAAGATACAGAAATGTATTTACTCCCACTATGCATTCCATTAGAATTATTTTCTTCAGAACTGCAAGGTTTACACAAAAGGACGGATATACAAACAGGGTCAGACTAAGGTGAGACAAGCAAGGTGTGGGGTGCTACATCCAAAGACACTCAACTCTCAGCAGGTAACCTCTGGCAATGGTGCCTCAGCCTACCTGGCCCCGTGTGTTAAGTGCTGAAATTTACATGCCACTGTCAATGACTATACCCAAGTCTAAATTTTTTGGAGGCTCAGAGCCAGACGGCAAAATCAAACATTATTTTTTAACCTATTAAAATTAAAGAGAACCTTTATGGTATGTCCACTGGTGAAGAAGGAAAGAGAGTCTCAGAAACACAAAGCATATACATTCAAGGGGAAATTTTCCTGAATACTAGTAATTCTTTCAACCAAACCCTTAGGTCGGTCTGCTTATATTTTTAAACGATTCATGGTGACTTGCATTTCTCATGTTTTCTTTCTTCACCTTTTCACCTGGAAAATACTACAAAGTTTCCAGATATACAGTACCCCACAAACTTTGACTGTTTACAAGGTTCTACTCTAACTGAAAGTGGAAGTGTTAATTGCTCTGTCCTATGCGACCCCATGGACTATAGCCAATCAGGCTTCTCTGTCCGTGGTATTTTCCAGGCAATAATACTGGAGTGGACAATAGCCATTCCCTTCTCCAGGGGATCTTCCTGTATATGTGTGCACACATATACAATCTTAAATAAATTTAAGATAAACTAAGTTTCTGAGATGGATTCATAATAGTTTGGAGAAGAGTATGCATACATAACAAAAAAAATTAATTGCTGAAAATTATTCTGGTGAAAATAGAAACAAAAAGAGTCAAGTAACTCTTACAGAGAAATAATGAAAAACTCTTTACCTGGAGGTTTCTGTTAGTGAGGGATTCATCAAGTGTTGTTGCCAACTCTATAGCTCGCTTCTGACTAGAAGGATCTAAATAATATACCATTTTGGCAGCTAAATGAGAGGGAAAATGACAATGTTTTATTTCAAGGTAAACCCAGCATTTTTATCTTCTATCCATTCAAATATAAAAAGCAAGATCTATGTGCACACAGTGTGGCACTTACTAGAAAAATGCAAACAGCCATCTGAAATACTGTCATTTGAAAAAACAAAAACAAAAACCTGAACAGACCAGAAACAGTTTAACTGTCCAAACTAAGAGAATGATTAAGGTAAGAGAGACTATGAAAAAACACCAATATTTCTAATAATATTTGTCTTTGTGTGGTGGGAACATGGATAGCTTTCTTTTTTCTAAAATGAAGGTAATTTAGGATTAAGGAGAATACTTGTGTGTGTGTTTTGACAGGTAGGGGTGCGTGTGTCTGCGTGTCTGGTGTGACGGAGAGGGGTATGGGAGATACCCAACCCTGACAGGTATGAGTACACTGCTAAAGCATTAGCCATGGGTCCCATCAAGTCCAGACGTGGGCTCATTAGCACAGACTCTTGCCAGATGGTCCCTGCTTGTGAGATGGTTTGTAGGTGTCCAGCACTGTCAAGTTTCACAGCTTATATAAGCATGAGAAACAAAAGATAATGGTTGCATCTAAGGGAATTTTCAGAGCATGCTAATGAGAGAAAAAAATAAAAAGATTCTCCTTCAGTGTATGTAATAGATAGCTAAATTCAGTTACACTTGCTTCTTTGTAATGCCTATGCAGAACCAGGAGAAACTACTAATCTTCATTCATAGTAATGATTTTATCTAAAAGATTAAAAAATGTATAGGAGGTTAAGTTGCCTGTTTCATAGGATTAAAATGTGACATACACATTTGCCTCTGCCATACAAAAAGTGTGTAACCTGTCAATGACCCACTATAGTAAACACTGAAGTTGTTTTAGAGCCTGAGATAAGGAAAAAATAAACTGATTACCTGATAATCTGTGTGGCAATGAATCAGAATTCCTTTTCAGAAAAGTTTCATTAAAGTTCTTTGGATTCGTTGCTCCAAAAAGACGATTCATTTCTTGTTTTAATACTGTTCTAACTGCATCGGGTAAATCTTTACTTTCACACACTGCTAGACAAATTAAAAACAAACTCTTATTAGCAGTTAGATACTGATACAATTTGTTGAATAAGAAATTATCTACCTGATGAGGTCAATAAAACAAAGCAATTATATATACAAAGACTGGATAAACTTACTAATAATCCAACAATTTTCTAAAGGCTACCAAATATAGTGCAGAAGATTAAAAGAATTTTCCTCACCCTATCCCATCTTCTTCTATATCCAAGTAAACCATTACAAATTTATTAGTTAAAAAAAGCCATGGATCTTTATATTCAGTGATTATGTGAACTGAGCTATCACTACATAATAATTTCCAAACAACCACCAAAGCATTCTCCTGTAAGGAATACACTATTGTCATCATATGCTTTGGCATTTGGAGATGGAAAAACTGACTCCCAATCTCTCTGGGCTAAATCCTAGTTTGGTATAGAGAGATACCAAACAGACCTGAGTATGATTTGAGTGTGGACAAATCATAACCTCTCTGAACCTATTCCTTGATCTGTAAAATTGAGGTGATATCTAACCCAGAAGGATCACAGTAAGAAAAAGCTACAAATAAAATGTTATTGTTTAGTCGCTAAGTCGTGGCTGGCTAGCCAGGCTCCTCTCTCCTCTTTCCAGGCAAGAATACCGGAGTGTATAGCCATTTCCTGCTCCAGGGGATGGTCCCGACAAAGGGATCAAACTATATCAAGCCCATGTCTCCGGCACTGGCAGGTGGATTCTTAGAGATGAATCATCTGGGAAGCCCCACAAATAAAATAGGTAATGACATAACAGATATTCCATATACTGTAGGTACTATTTTTGTCACAGACTGAAGAAAACATAAATAGATTTTCCTTATGATTAGAAACCAGTGTTGTGGCTTTCAAACTCAACTACAACCAAGTATCTATACTCTGATCAGCATGTTTTCTATAAACATAACTTGTTATGGGAAGCAAAAATTTCACAGAACACTGACCCTTACACTGTGCAGCACATTCTTATATCTTATACTCTAATTTATTTCTATTTTAAGTTTTCAAATGCTTTCAAATGATAATGACCCACTCAACTTCTTTCATTTTCTCATAATAGATCACTGAAAGTGAAACTCACTCAGTCATGTCCGACTCTTTGCGACTCAATGGACTATAGCCTGTTAGGCTCTGTCCATGGAATTCTCCAGGCAAGAATACTGGAGTGGGTAGCCTTTCCCTTCTCCAGGGGATCTTCCCAACCCAGGAATTGAACCCAGGTCTCATGCATTGAAGGTGGATTCTTTACCGCACTACCCTAAATTTAAAAACACTGAACTTATGAATAGCAAACTTTCAAATGAAATATTCTACATGTAGTCAGTAACTAAATAATTGATATGTGCCCTTTGCTGGTTGAACAGCATTTCTTCTATCATTCTATAGAATTGGTTAACTCAAATAAATGAGATACTAATTAAAGAATTTAGCTTAATCTCCATTATGCCTGTATTTTCAACTTGGATTTGGCAAATTTATCAATATTTGTCTTGGGGGTGGGGAATGGGCTTAGGAGTAGAGAGTGAACTGGAAGGAGAAAATCTGTTAAAATAGGTTATAGCCAATTACAATGAACATTATGTCAACAAACAGGTATCTATCAAATTTATTACTTCTATGGGCCTCAGTGGTTTGCCTGAAATGCTTTCAGGACACTTTATATATGCAGACAGGAAAGTAATTTTATGGTTCATAGCTGGAAACCATACTTTTCATGTTTTTCATCACTTTTATTAACTTGTTTTCCTCAGATTAAATAAATCTCAGAAAAATAAAAATTGCTATTAAATAAAAGCCCATACAGTTAAAAATACATAAATATATATGTCTTGTGTTTAGCATGTGTCAAAGAGGGAACATTTAAATAACTCCCAAAATCAACTAATAGCTATTTCCTTTTTTTTTGTAGTAACAATTTATATTAATAAAGCATTCATTTATTTAACAGATTAAAAAAAGAATGTTTCCAAAAACACTTCCTTACTAATTCACAAATTGTTTCTGGTCAACTAACTCAGTTTTCTTCTCTAATCATGAATCATATAAACTGGAACTGCAATTTCCAGGAAGATATTAAATCAATCAACCAATCAATTCTACTGTAGCAAAATTTAGAATATCCTAAGGAAGGAGCAGCCTCAAATGTCCCAGATTTATTAAATAATCTTTTGTGGGTGAAGACTAATGGAGGCACGGGGAGTCAACCTAATATTTTGTGACACTGATAAAAAACTAACCAAAAATTACTGACATCTCAAGAAAGTAAAAAATCTCAGACTATCTAATTGTCTTCCATGATACATTAAACCTTTTCCAAGGGGCATATGAGTTGAGTCCTGAGATACCCTAAAATTAAAACAACGTTTGGTTCATGTTATTAGCAGACTGAATAAGTTTAGTTATCACCAACAGTTAAAAGTCACATTAAAGAGGGGGCTGATTCTTAGCAAAAGGAGATTCCCTGGGTTCCCAGACTAGCCAGCATTTTTTGGTTAAAAGTTCGGTAGAAAAGGATATTTTGTGTGAGATAATGATTACTTACTACTGGTTACAGTACAACCTAAGTGATTACCACTCAAAACAGCAAAATAAATAAATGACCATATTAATTAAGCAAGGTTTTTTTGAGGAAATACGTAAGTACAGATGAGAAATAATCTGCAGAGAAAAGGAAAACATGAGTTTGTACAAATGAGAGAGGAAAATAATATAAGATTCATTATAGATTAAGGTGACCAAAACCTACTAATTTTAAAAACATTTAAGGGAACATAAACATGTAAGCAGGTATCAAAACAAATGAATACCTAAGGTCCTATTTCTACTTAGAACTGACCAGAAATATAATAAAAATTGCCATAAGTTCTACAACTCAAAAAAAAAAAAAAAAGAGTGAAAAACTTGGAAGAGATATTATCATTCTCATAATTAAAGGGGGAAGGGGACATCTCATATGATAAATGACTTCGGGGGTGATTACTACTTACACTGGTAGTGTAATGTTTTGGAGATTTGGAAGATGCTCATAACCATGCTAAAGTGAACATTCACTTACAGAAGGTTCTACAATTAATAAAGTAAGTGTGGAGTCACTGTTTTTCTTTATCCTCCATAATTTCTGGAAAGGTGTTATTATGAGGGTTTCTTTGTAAAGAAATTACTACAATATAACTTAACATGACAAATGTGTTCCTGAAAAGCTACTTCAAAATCAAGTATTTTTCTCAAGACCCAAATATAGTAATTAGTAAAAGGAACTCAAGGGGTTTACAGTAACAAAGATGCCTAAATTTAGTCAAAATAAGGATTACTCTGTAAATCTCTTCCTGACAATGATGTCAGATGAATACCTGAAGCAATGGCAATAGCTAACATTAACTCTACTTAATTAATTCTAACTTTTAATGTTAGGACCATTCTTTGTTCTTCTAAAGTTCATAAGCATTTAAATTTTCTGAAACAACTGTTCCAAGAAAATGGTTATATGTTCATCAAGCCACACACTCATTAGAAGTATATGCTTGTCACTTCCAATTTATATTTCAAATGAATATAACTCTAACTCCATAAACTTTGTATGTACTATTTTATTATCTTTCAAGAAAGAACTGACTGTATAAAAATGAAGTGTGTATATATTGAAAATAGCTTGAATGCATTTCATCCTAACTGAAAATGATTTATGGCTGTTATTTCCAGCCTTAACTTTTTGATTCATGATTTCAAAAATTTTTTTCTTTAATACCAAAAAAAAAAGACTAAAGACTAAAAAGAAACTTTTTTATTTTCACTAAATACAGCAATTAGTTCTACTATCTATAATATGACTACATTATTACTTTCAGAATTTTTTAAAATTGAGGGGAAATTTTCTGTAATTTAGCCTCTGTAACAGGAAATCACTTTTTTGACAAGCATAAATATGATCTAAATAAATAAGACTTTACCTTTTCTTATAAGTCAAAATAATGTTAACTGGGACAATTTAGCATTTTCAAAAGAATGATTGGGATACCTGGTTTAATTTCATTGTTTTTATAATGCATGGATTCACATGGGGTTGAGTATTTAGCAATGAGACAGCTAATAGTATTTTCAAATTCTGCAGACTGTTCTACTAACAATGAATTTCGCCTTATCCAGTTACTTAAATACCAAAACAAAAAACACTACTTACTACTTGACTACAGAAGTACTTTATTCTAAATTTAAAGCTCTGGTAGTAGAAAGAACAATATGAAGATCTGGATCTCATTCCTATTTCATTAATAATTATTGGTGTTATCGTAAATAAGTAATTTAGTGTTTTAGCATCCTAGATTTCTCAACTATGAGAGATAATTGGCATAATATTCCACCGTTCATTTTCTGAAATTCTGTAGCTTTACATTAAAACTTACATATGGATCTTACTGACTAAACACTTGAAAAGGACAACGATTTGTTTTAAAGTTACTTTTACCCTACATTTACTGACAAAAATTTTATGATTCAAATCATTATACTACAGACAGGTTAACGAGATAATTTGTCAATTTCAAAGAGATTTTTTAATTTTACAACAATTAACTACATCACAATGAAATACGATTCAAAATTTCAAATTATTAACCTTTAAGAAACAGAAATAAAGATGATTCTCAAATATCTGGACTGAATGATTCTGTGTCAAAATCAGGTACATTTCTAGCCTTAAAATAAAGACCTTCGCCACAAAGAAATTTTCCTCAGGCTAATTTAATACACAACAGCTTTAAAATGATTTGAGTTTATGATAAACTTGTATAAATCACTTATTCAGTCACTATCAGCTACTGTAGTCAAATACTTAAGTAACAGAAAATTAAAACATACCAGTACTAAAGAGTCGAATCATACATTCATGAAGCCAGGGATGACTAGAATCAATAGCAAATGCTCTCTTTACTGATTGTAGCATCAAAAGAAACTTTTCTATAAAAAGAAAAAGATATATTTTGATCATTTAATAAAAAGAGATACCCTCCTTTAGAGGACTAATAGTATCTTACAAATAGAAAAATTCATTTAGAGTCAATCACATCTGGAAAGCAACATATGACTGAAGCAATTGACTTCCTCAGGTTAGCAACATTAGCCAATATTTTCCACACAACATTAAGAAAATGGTTTTATTAAGTATAAAAAATTTAGATAGAATTATTGTTTACGCTTGAAAGTAACACTGTTTACACCTTTCTTGTGTTTTGCGACATGTGAAATCATTTCCTTTCCACCTCAGTGTTCCTCTCCGGTCAATCCCTGGCTTCTCTTCCCCATCAAAGGTAGAGTATTGACCAAGGTTATGTTTTTAATCACCTTCTAATCTTTCCCAATGCTATCCCTTCCCACCCCATCCCTCATGTTTTCCAAGGTTTAGTAGTGTCTCCACCTGTTGGATGGAAAAGTGCACCCAAATACTCTCCACAATTCCAAGTCTCATCCACAGCCATCTTTGTTAAGACTTCTCTAATAGGTTACAACTCTCTAAATAGCAAAATTTGAAACCCTAGGCTCCTCAGACAATTCCTTTTCCCCTAACCACTACACTCAGAAAGCTTAAAAATACAGCTATGTCCTTTATCATTGCCCATTTCATGCTGTAGCAATGGACTCCAAATGCTGGAGAGTGACTAAGAGGCAGTACAAAGCAAAGAAGCCAACTCCGTAGGACTCAGGCTGCCTTTCACTACTTAAAGCAGAATAGCTTTTGTATTTTAAACTTTGGGGTTCCATGCAAAAATACTTGTTTAAAAAATATTTGCTTAAAAGAGAGCTGTGTTAACTATTAACAAAACTTTTAAATTACTGGACTATTTATTAAACTAATTTTCCCAATTACGACAGGAGCACTGTGGAAAATAGAAAATATAGAAGAAAGTATTTTAATCACTCAAACTCCATCAAGAGACAATCTCTTATGTTTTGATCTATTTTCTTCTTAGCTAGTGTTCTATTTTACATACTCATATAAGTATCTTAATAGAGATTAAAATAAACTATAGTTAGTTCTGAACCTTATTTTGAAACAATGTTATACAGTAACCTTTCCCCAGAATTTGATAATCATGATTTTTTGATGGATACTCTACAGAGGTATCATTTTATTCTATCTCTTTTAGCAAGACAGTTACTGTTTGGAGCATTAACTTTTGTCAGATGTTACTAACCAGTTTCTATTTCCGTGAATATGTATCATCTTAGTGATAAAATTTTTTTTTCAGTGAACCATTTGGATTACATCAATTCAATAGCATAAAATCTTCTTAGTATATCTACTATATTATAGCTTATAAGAATTCTAAATCTAGCAAAATCCTCCATCTAACCTTTACCTGGCTTAGGCAACAAAGGCAACCTCAACATTATTTATAGACACTTGTTTTCTCTTAATAGATATTCTTCCCTTCTACACATCTTTTCTTTTATAAGTATGGTCTGTTCTTCAAGATACACCTCTAACATCACATCTTCTATCTGTAACAATGGCTAATGGTTCACATTATTCACTGCTTATTGTGTACCAGACACTATTCTAAGATCTATGTGTATTATTTAGTTACTAATTTTTATCCACATATGAGCATGATAATCACTGCATTTCACCTTAACTTTAGTTATATACTGTACATCTATTTTTTATCTTAATGCCATAGGAGAGATAATCACATCACTGTAATTTCCCATAACATGTTGTAAAAAGCAGGCATTTCTTTGCAAGGAAGCAGCACTTGCATTTGCCAAAATATCCTACAGTGGTGATGCCATCAGAGTTGGCAACTATATTCTGAGAAATAAAATGATCAATTTTATCAGAGCCACTATTTCCTAATTGCCTACCTTTCCTAAAGTAAATCTCAAAGGCAAAAAGATGAGTTTCTATCTTGTTCTTCACCAAGTTCTTCAATGGTGTTAAAAATTTAATAGCTTCTTCCAATGGAGTTTCAACCTAACAAAAATAAGAGATATTATACAAATGGAAGCAAGATTTGGGAGGGATGTCAATTTACTCTTTCTATTTATTAAAAACACTTTTTCGGTAAAAACCACTTACCAGTCACCCAGAAATACACTGCCATATTTCACCCTCCCACAATCTAAAAGGAAGGGGATTCTGAACTCCTCCTTCACTGAGGTTATACATTATCTGTGGAGAGAAGCTAACCAAAAGCAAAGAAGAAGACAAAATAGAATGAGAATCAGGAAAAGAAAGACAGTAAGAGAAACAGGAGATAGCCAAGGGCCAGGGGGTGGAGAAAGGATGTGGAACAGGATGACAAGGGCTAAGGGAACATTAGAGAATGAGTGAAAGTTGAGTATAATCAAGCTACTAAAAAATAGTACAATATCCATTCTGTGTTGCTTTGTTCCACTCCAAATTCTAAAGAAATCCATATTTATTCAAATGCCATACTACACGTGCAGTGTCATTTGAAAAGTTTTATATTTACAGAATGCTGTCTCTACCACCCTGTGAGTACTGAGACAGGACTAGTCTCTGTAGACTGGGGCTGGTCTAGGGCACAACACTATATTCGTACTCAGCACCCGGGTCCTTATACTTGCACTCTCTCATCATTCAGGCAATAACAATGTACCCTCAGTGGAATTCAGATGTGCCATATCTGTCCAATGTGACTCTGCCCATACAGTAATTTGTGGTTTCACCAACACATATTTAGGCCAAGGAAATTATTTAACAGCATTAAAAATGAAATCAAGTTAAACAGTAAGTGGTGTCTATAGGATTTACCCTGTACTAGTATGTAAAACCAGAGAAGGCAATGGCAAGGAAACCCACTCCAGTACTCTTGCCTGGAAAATCCCATGGAAGGAGGAGCCTGGTGGGCTGCAGTCCATGGGGTCGCTAAGAGTCGGACATGACTGAGCGACTTCACTTTCACTTTTCACTTTCATGCATTGGAGGAGGAAATGGCAACCCACTCCAGTGTTCTTGCCTGAAGAATCCCAGGGACGAGGGAGCCTGGTGAGTTGCCATCTATGGGGTCACACAGAGTCGGACACGACTGAAGTGACTTAGCAGCAGCAGCAGCAGGAGCATGTAAAGCACCTAGTCATTATTCAAGGATATAAGCTCTAAACCAGAAATCAATATGTGGCGGTATCACTACTGTAATAGTTGTAGATATCAAGAGACAGAGGAGAAAATAGGGGCCCTCATAAGTATATTTTCTCAAACTGGTGAATATTCTGCTTTTTATTCCCATGACTCTTTTTTTTTTATTGAAGAATAATTGCTTTACAGAATTTTGCTGTTTTCTGTCAAACTTCAATAACTCTATGCTTTAATGAGTTAGAATTTGTGGTACACAGGGGAGAAATGGTTACTAGGGAAATTAGAGAACTGGAAACTGAAATTACCACTCAGCTATAGCAAGCTTTTCAATTCCTTAAGAAGTACAGACTGAAGTGAAGGTCATTACATTGACCAGAATAATTTACTGGAGAGAGACATGGCTGCTATATCATTATAAACGAGAAACAAAAAAGGATATTGTGAAGTTGAATCATTACAATCATTGGTAGTGGTGATGAAAGTTGCTCAGTCATGTCCAACTCTTTGAGATCCTATGGACTATACAGTCCATGGAATTCTTCAGGCCAGAATACTGGGGTGGGCAGCCTTTCTCTTCTCCAGGGGATCTTCCCAACCCAGGGATTAAACCCAGGTCTCCCACATTGCAGATGGATTCCTTACCAGCTAAGGCACAAAGGAAGCCCACTGTAAGCACTACTGTGACTGAAACTGAGTATTTTAATTTAAAAAGAGAAAAGAGAGAAATTAATTCTGTCTGCAACTCTAATAAATGAAAATATATGCCCTCAAAGGAGATGTGGATTTCTTGTCCCCACATGCTTCTGTGGGCCTCTCAAAGGTAAGACTTTGTCAAGTTAAATCTAAATGATAAAATATTATGTACATAACCAAGACAAAGCTAACTACATTCTACAGCTACATATTTATAATGCAGTAGAGAGTGATATAAGCAAAAGCATACAAATAGGGATGATGTTCTACAATCAGTGCTTTAGGATAAACTACCCTTGAAAACCCCTGAAGTTAAGACACATAGATAACAGCTATGAATATACAATATCACTAGTTTGTGTTATATGTATGAAAACCATATATTTAAGTATCAAAATCGCAATCACTGTAGTAAGACAGTCATACTATGAGAGGCATGTAAAACTGAGATGGCAGTCACACCTCCCACATCTCACACTCAGGGGAGCCCAATGTTCACTGAGACTGAGTACTGGGGGGACTGCCAGCATTGTGTATACTCTTTTCTGCCTCTCGCTCAAAAGTGCAGGGGGTGCAGATTCAAGATCAGAGTTAAGATTCCACAAGCCCTGCAGCCAAAAGCCCAAAACATAAAACAGAAGCAATAATGTAATAAATTCAATAAAGACTTAAAAAAATGGTCCACATTAAAAAAAAAAAAAATCTTTAAAAATACCAACTAAAAACTATTGCCTCATGGTAGCTGGATAAGCAAGCAATACATTCCATCAAGCTTTCAGATTTACATTCAGTTAACTCAATATTAAGCTAATAACCTCTCATTTTCCTTCTCTCTTTCTTAACTAGAATAACTGCTAATTTTAAAATACTTTTATTTAAATTATCTTGATCTGGTGAACTAAATTTATCATTTACTACCTGGAAGAATGATGAAATGTAAGATCACCAAAACAAAAAGAAACAAATAAAAAAAGCAACTACAGATTACAGACCCATAATTGGCAGGCAGTTTCTAAAACAGCCTGGGATGCCCCTCCTGATTATGACAGCGTGGTGTAAAATCCAGCCTTGCCACTACTTTGGGATATGGGTGAGTGGGGATTCATTCTATTAGATGCAGACATCTTGGATGCAGGCATCCTAGAAAGAGAAAGGTGTTACGTGCCTAACAGGTAAGAAGAGTATATACTAAAGAGGAGTCCATGAAACTGGCTGCCTTCCACTAGGCTCCTTCCAAATAAAGGAGTCAAAAGTACTTTCTATAGTGCTTTTGCTGTGAGACTTTACAACCCTCCAGCTACAAATGACTAGACTATAACTTGACATCTGGCCCCAAAGCAGCTATCATAGGCCAAGCAAAAAAAATGGAACAGCGTTTAAGGAGACCAAGTGCGAGAAATCTGCTATGCAGGGCACTCCTTATCAGACAGCAACTACATACAAACAGAGCCCCTCCTTAAACTAAAAGAAAGACAAAAAGAGTTACAGGAAAAAAAGTCATTAAGTCATGAGACAGAGAGAAAATGGAAAGAATGAGAGCAGCAGGCAGGCAGTGATGTTCGTAAAAGTGGTAGTAAGAAAAAAGTGGAGGCATAAAGATGGAAGGCCCCGTAAAATTGGTATTATCTCAAAGGAACTCTGCAGTTCTCCATGGGGCCTGAAAGGTCAATTTTCCATGCTTCTTCACATCCCTGTATAGTCTTTCAATAAACTCCCAACAACAATAAAAAGGCAGTATCTTTGTTTCTAAAAAGCACAAAATTATTTGTCAACTCAGCTTTATGAAATCCAACCTACATTTATCAATGGTTCTTAAATAGCAATAATGCTATGAGATATTACTGTTCATCTGCTAGGATATAATTCTAAAAGTATTTTTAAACTCTAGCCGTTAGGTATTACAATTTTCCTTAGTTATAAAGCAATCAATGACTTTGAATTTTTAGTTACCAATAAGGCTAAAGCTCAACTCTAGAGTTATTATTTATTATATTGTTTTAACATAATAAAGCATGCAGTTACTAGCACATGGAGCAGGAGGGTGTCACGGTATGTTGCTGATCAAAATGATTTACATGACAATGAATGCCTTGTCTAACAGTTAAAAATGGCAGATAAGATATTTGGCTTGGGAAAAATATTTGAGGACTTTAAAGATATTAGGTACAAATATTTAATAAGTACAATATACTGTAAGTTGACAAAACAAGTGAGAGAGACATATAGAATTCACTTTTTAAGAAGCTCAATTTAGACTATATAAAAACTTAAATGCAACAGACTACATTCTTTACACATATATTTTCTCTAGTCCTAACATCTTCTCTAGTAATGATTTTTCCTAGCCACATTTTATAATTGAGGAAACCATCAGAGAAATTAGACAAAGTATCTAAGATATACAGTGACATGTAAGAGCTAATTATGTGGTCCCAGATCAGAATGATTCAAAAGCCAAAACTTTCCAATATATCATACACAGTACTAGAATCATTACTTCAAGTTTTAAATGTGACATACAGTCAGAAAAGAGAGAAGACACAAGGGACAGAGGAAAGAAGGAAAACGGAAAATATATCTGACTCTAAAATCTATCATCAAATTGGCTGAAAAAGAGTATAAAAACAATAGCTGGTCATGAAATTTTCACTCAGTTGTGCTAAATACTATTTTTAAGTACCTTGGCCAGTTTCTCCGGAATAAGCTCTTCTTTTGGGCCTCCAATTTCCTCATCGTCATCATCCTTCTTCTTTTTCTGATTTCTCTGCTGCTTTTCTTTTTCTGCATTTTTTTTCTCTTCCTCTATCTGGGCTTTCTTTTGAGCTCTTCTTTGTTTATTACGTAGCTTCTTTAGCTCTTTATCAGACATGTTTGCTGTAAGCAGTGTTAGTAAAACCATCAACGTGTTAATCAGACTTATAATGATCAATTACTACTATGTATTAATAATATTCCCAAACTCCCATTAAAAATGTTTCATATTACACATGTTCATGTGCCTTTAATAAGGCTGCATTTGTTAAAGAACATAAACATCTTCAAAAACTTTGTGAAACCAAGAGGAGACCTACTGTGACAACAACAGCAAAGCACAAAAGCATGAGTTCCTCCAGCAAAATTAAACTACTTGCAGTTCTAAGAATGTAACAAGCGGTTTCAGATCCCCATAGCACTGTGTTATGCTTCAGTTAGGCCTTCTCTAAATCTGTCAAACAGTGCTGCCACCCTGCCTTACATATTCTGCTTGTCATGATACTTTGTACATCTGTTTCTCTTTTAGACTGTGAGCTCCTTGGTGGAAGAGACTTTGTTTTACTCAAAATCTTTGTGCTGTCAAAGCCTAGCAGCATACCAAAACACACAGAAAACACTCAAATATCTGTTGAAGGAAGAATGAATAACTGTATAGTAAATTTAAAATGTGACATTAAAAATTAACAATTATTCTTTAGGGTACAAGCCACAAAATGTCTTAAAGAAAGTCTAGAAATCTCTGATAAACATGCTAAATACAGTGGGAAAATTGTATTGTGTAGACTTAAAGCAATAAATCTGAAAGCCACATGTTCAATAGATATTTGAAAAACACTTGTTAATGAAATGAAAAAAGTCATTCTAAAATACTCTACAACTATATGGTGATTTTTAAATATGGCCACAAATTCTTCCCTTCCAAAAGTAAAGCCTATTTCCCCTTCCCCTGAATGTGAGCTATACTTAGTGACTAGATTCTAACTAATAGAATGTACTAGAAGTGAATATGTGTGACATCCAAGATTAGGAAATACAAGCACTGTGGATTCCTCTTTGCTTTCCCTTGGATCCCTCAGAGGAAACCAGCTGTCATGTTGTGAAGAAACCCAAACCACCTCATGCAAATACCCATGTGGCCAAGAACAGAACTCTGGCCATGAGTAAGCCATCTTGGAAGTATATTCTCCAACCCAGGCCAATCCTTTGATGCCTTGGCTGATATCTTGACATCAAGAAGAGAAAAACGGGTAACAGAAACCTGTGTACCGACATCAACACAACATAGTTTTCAGTATGACTTTATAAAAAGCTTTGGGCTTCCCTGGGGGCTCAGGAGTAAAGAGTCCACCTGCCAAAGCAGGAGATGAGGGTTCAATTCCTGGGATGGGAAGATACCCTAGAGAAGAAAATGGCAACCCACTCCAGTATTCTTGCCTGGAAAATCCCATGGACAGAAGAGCTTGGCAGGCTACAGTGCAGGGGGTTACAAAGAGTCAGACACAACTTAGCAACTATACAACAACAACAATAATAAATTTTAATACATGTGAGAACAAGACGCCATGCCCACAATCCACCATAATACTTTTTCAGAGCTTAGATTATGATAAAAGTGATATTTTAAACTTATGGATGACCTATTCAAATAAGTACTATTTCGAAGTCAGCAGTGTTTTATTTGGAGATAAAAAGGCCACCCTTCACCTCCCATCACATATAAAAATTATCGGTAGATGATCACACAGCCAAATGTAAAAATAACAAAGCAAACACTATAGAAAACAAAGACGACATTTATAAATATGTTATACATTTTGAAGGAGAAAAGCCTTTCTAAGCCAAGACCCAGAAGCCATAAAAGACTAAAATAGTTTTGTCTTAGAAAAGTTAAAACTTTTACATAATGAAAGATACCTATCACAAAGAAAGCTAAGACCTAAGCAACAGGAAGAAAACATTTGCAACACTTAAATAAGGATTAAGGTCCTGAACACATACAGATAGATCTCCTACAAACCAAGAAGTTTCAAAATAAAATAGGTAAAAGATATGAACAGGCAGTTCATGTAAGAAACCTAAAGCAGGACTTCTCTGGTGGTCCAGTGATTAAGAATCTGCCTTGCAATTCTTCCCCCTTGCAAGAGACTCAGGATACAGGGAACTAAGATCCCACATGCCTCAGAGCAACTAAGCCTGCAAGCCACAACTACTAAATCCATGCGCTGCAACAAAAGACCCGCACTATGCAACGAAGATCCTGTGTGTTACAACTAAGACCCAAAGCAGCCAAATAAATGATTATAAAAGTAACAAAAATGTAAAGGATGAACAATTTTCAGTGTTAGCAATAACATAAAAGACAATCTCAATACACTGTTGGTGGCAACAAAAACTTTTATGGAAGGCTATGTAATGCTCATAATCTTTGACCTAGTAATTTCCTCTTCTAACAATCCCTGCTGAAAAAATATGTGCACAGTGATGAATTACAGGACATTTACTTTAGCACTGTAATGGGGATGAGGGGGTCCCCATTAACAAAATTTAAAATGTAAATTTTAGAAGATTGTGAATGATATCATCCCATTTATGGGTTAAAAAAGAAACAACACAACAACCAAAAGAACCACCCTGAAACTGTGCAGAACATATGTGCATATGAAATGGAAAATGGTAACTGTGCACAAAAGAAACTGAACACTTAATAGGAATAGCCCTTTGAAAAGAGATAACCTTCAGGTAGGAGAAAAGTGAAATGGGATTTTCACATTTGCTAGGTGTTTTTCTGAGTTGCTTTAGTTTGTATATTCCAGAGTTAATTGTATATTAGGACTTCCCTGGTGGTCCAGTGGTTAGTACTACACACTACCACTGTATGGGTATGGGTTCAATTCCTGGTTTGGGAACTAAAATCTTGCATGCCACATGCATGGGAAAAAAAGAGTTAATTGTGTATTATTTGCAGAATTCAAAGAAGATGCAGAAGGCAGGAAGAGTAAATAGGAAAGTAAATAAGGAAAGCCAGAGGATCACTGATATCATCTTCATAATTTATAATTTAATTGTCCTATAGATTCTCACTAGCATTTTCTTTCCAGCTGAAGCAATGACAACAGAGATTTAAGTTGAAATCTGTGCAAGGGTTTTAATATGTGACCTTAGAATCTTCTAAATTGTTCTTGCTGCTGCTAAGTCACTTCAGTCATGTCCGACTCTGTCTGACCCCACAGATGGCAGCCCACCAGGCTCCGCCATCGCTGGGATTCTCCAGGCAAGAACACTGGAATGGGTTGCCATTTCCTTCTCCAAAGCGTGAAAGTGAAAAGTGAAAGTGAAGTCACTCAGTCGTGTCCGACTCTTCACGACCTCATGGACTGCAGCCTACCAGGCTCCTCCGTCCGTGGGATTTTCCAGGCAAAAGTACTAGAGTGGGTTGCCATTGCCTCTTAGGTATTGTATAATAACAAATTAACAAAAGGATCCAAAGGTCTTTAGCAGGAGGAAGAATATAGAAAGTAATCAACCATAACCTCAGAAGAGGAAGAAACTCAGGACTGAGGAAAAAAACTTCTGACAGTTTTTATGCCCCAACTCCCATAACATTTTTGCCCTGAATAAAGTCACAAAATTTTTGGACAATTAATTATCTTTTTACATGTGTAGGTCACTTTTATTCTGAGATCCTTTCCCAAATAATTATTTTAAGGAAGACTTCTTCCTACACATCCTGACATCTTGCTATTAAAATGGCATGTTAAAAATGGTCAAGTGATAAATCACTCAGCAATGTTACTGGCTTAATTTCAATTCTAACCTGGGTTTAACGTTCAAGGAATATCTTATCTTTTAGTATGTCATGGCTTGTACTCAGTTGTGCCTCACTGTATTTGCAATCCCTTGAACTGTAGCCCACCAAGTTTCTCTGTCTATGGGATTTTCCCACCAAGAATACTGGAGTGGGTTGCCATTTCCTACTCCAGGGGATCTTCTCAACCCAGGCATCAAACCCACGTCCCCTGCATTGGCAGGCCAATTCTTTACCATGGAGCCACCATATTAAGTTAAAGTTAATGAAATTCAACTCCTTAAAAGCTAATGATCTATGGCTGATTCATGTTGCTATTTGGCTGATAACAACAAAATTCTGTAAAGCAATTATCCTTCCATTAAAAAATAAATATTAAAAAAAGCTAATGATCAGTTACAAATTCTTTCTTAACTTTTAAAGACTATAGTCAATAGTATTTTTCTTTTGTTACTCAGAGAAATTCACAAAACAGCCATCACCACTTTCTAAAGCATGGATAACATTGTCCCACAATGTGCAAACAGAAAACTCAGGAAAGAGGCTTCCCTGGTGGCTCAGTGGTAAAGAATCTACCTGCCAATGCAGGAGACACAGGTTCGATCCCTGATCTGAGATGATTCTACATGCGGTGAAGAGGCCAGGCCTGTGCGCCACAATTACTAGACTTGTGCTCTACAGCCTACATGCCGTAACTACTGAAGCCTGCGAGCCCCAGAGGCCTGCTCCACAAGAGAAGCCACCTCAACAAGAAGCCCATGCAAAGCAACTAGAGAGAGTGGCCCCTCCTCTGCATAACTAGAGAAAAGCCCCTGCAGCAATGAAGACCCAGCACAGCCAAAAATAATTATTTTTTTAAAAAATCTTTCAAAAAAAAGCTCAGAAAAAAATCTATGTTACACAAAAACATAAATATACATATACACACACCACAGAAAAAAATAACTCTGAATATTATACCTGTATCAGCTTCATGTTCTTTATTCTCATCTGTAAGAGGGCTGTCATGAAGCTTCAAATAGATCTCTATAGCAATTTTGCGGCCTTGAAGTAAAACGGATGCTGTCGAAGTACATCTTCTAGCTTTAGTAAGTCCACATATGATCTAAGGGTAATCTTCCTCATACAGTATGTATGAAAGTCAAACTGGTCATCAGTGATTTCTATAAAATGCTAACAAAATTATCTTTTTTATTATAGTGAAGTACAGCAACATCAAAGAAGCTACAAAAATGAAAGCCTTGGAATTACTTGTTTCCAGGGCATGAAAATAAAAATCAGTAAAATTTTAAAATATTAAAAATTACAATAATTGGATTTGAATACTTTACATATCAATTAAGCAAATACAACAGGCCATTACCTAACATAGTTTGTGCCATACATTAGTGACTGAATTATTTATTGAATGAAAAGAAACACAATGCTTTATTTTTTTCTGGTTATTTTATGTTTATTTGATGAATTTACATTTTAGAATATCAATAAATCTTTTTTTCACAATAATGCTTTAAAATATATTATTCCTTCCTTAATCATATTTAAATAAAGCTACCATTATAAATTCAACAGAATTTATTAGCATACATGATGGTGCAGTACAGTAGATTTACATGTTAAACATTCAGCTTTTATATTTAGAACAATCTGCAAAGGATTTTAATATGTAGTATTTGGCAATTTTTCCGAGAATACAAATCTCAATCCTATGCAATGAAATGCTGGTATGTAGGAGAGAAATTAGTTAGGAAGTAAGTCAAGCAACCAGAAATTAACACATTTCAACTAACCTCCGGGATTCTCAACTTGTGGTAACAAAAGAAGCATGAATTATTATAAATTATTTAAAAAGTGAAAGCCAATTACTAGTGATAGAAATGACTAAAAAGTGAAAGGACTAGGAAAAGAATAAATTTATCAGAAAATGAGAAATTATATAGGTTACAGAAGTACTATGAAAAGGCTTCAAAGCTTGTATCTAATATCAAAGGCATATGGCACCACCAATCAAACTCACAACCATGAGATTTCTGGCATAGCTTAATGAACTTTGTATGTATAATGAAGAAGCAGCATCAACTTGAAAGAAACATCCAAAAATCAATGAAAACATAGTCAAGATACAAAGTTTCCATTAAGTTTTTTACATGAATTCTGATGGGAAGAGTAGACAATGGAGAAGTCTGCTGAATATGTAATCTATATATTTATAATAAACTTTGAAAAATGTGAATAGTGATTTTTAGCAATCACTTGTTATGCATTAGAAAGTGAGAGAAAAGAAAAATTTAAGAGGATTTCCCCAAAACTGTCGATGGGTAACAAAATAAAATGAGAAACTTTTATGTATGTATTACTTACTCTCTCAATCTCATGACATTTCTTAAGTGCTTCACCAAATTTATTCATTGCCTTATAAGCTTGGGCACATTCTGTCTGGAACCACATGCACTGCATTTCATTTAAGTTCTCGACCGCTGATGTTCCTTCCTATATGAAAAGCACACATACTCAAAGACGATTTCTTACCAAATACATTTTTACACAATGGGATTTAATTGACTGCATTTTCAGAACAATTTTCTATTTTTTTAAAACCATTCTCAGAGTAAGAGGGAAAAGTTAATATGTGAAAGAAATTAGAATTATATTTATAACCACTAAAAAACCCTCATAAATGATTAATCAAAAAGATCTACATAATTTGAGATGGAACAGTAGCACATACTCAATTAATATGATTGTATTAACCTCTAAAAATTTCAATTGAACATATCTCAATATAAATCAGAGTCTAAAAACCCACTATAACCATATTTGAAAAATGATGTGTGTGTGCTCAGTCATCTCCATCTCTTTTGTAACACCATGGACTGTAGCCCACCAGCTCCTCTGTCCACAGCATTTTCCAGGCAAGGACACTGGAGTGGGTTGCTATTTCCTACTCCATGGGATCTTCCCAACCCAGGGATCAAAGCCTGGTCTCTTCCATCTCCTGCACTGGCAGGCACATTCTTTACCACTAGTGCTACCTGAGAAATAATGTGTTAAAGTAATACTGATTTTAATTTTTTTTCTTAAAGAATTTAATTAAAATCTTGTCTTGATATGAAAAATATCAGAAGTAAACTTTGAAAAATAAACAAGTTATACAAGTACGAACTTTTTATTCATAAACAAACAAACAAACTAGCTGTACAAACCCTTGTAAACTTGGAGCACATTTCTTCAGCCTCTTTTATCAAATTGGCTTTTAGCATGTATTTTGCACACTTGGAGTTGATAAATCTGTCTGCTGTGTCCAAGGCCTGGGCCTCATCCATCCACCTTGCAGCTTCTTTAATATTCCCAGCATGCTAAAGTAAGAGGGAACAAAAACAAAATAAACCTGTCAGTAATGCTAATTTTACTATGCAGGTAATTTCTTTCCTGTCCATAAGTAACTAAGACACAAATGCTTCCAAAGGTAACCTTCTATCTCTTACAACCCTAATCAACGTAGATGCATACATACAATCTACTGTAAGTTCTGATACCTTTCTGGCTATGTAGACTATGAGCTCTCTGACAGTAAAGATTGGCTACCCACTACAACAGTGCCTGGCATATAGTGAATACTGAAAAATAATGGCGGAATCAAAGAAAATAATCAAAACCTTTAAGTAAGAACAACATAATTCAATATAAAGGTCATAACAAGCAAAAGGATGGCCAAATTTCTACTCTAAGGAATCATGGAAACATTACAATTAGGACCACTAGTGGACATTCCACAACGGTCCTCATTCTTAATTCATCTAACTAGTCCATTTGGCAAAGCCACAAAACTAATGAGCATTACCTGGCATTTAAAAACTGCTTTAAAACGTTACTTAATTTCATTATTTTTTGGTAAATAAATTATTGGTTTAGAACTTCTTCCCCAAGAGCTTCTATTATTAAATTTAATTTGTGTTAAAAATTTTAAAATGATACTAGAACATATGACTAGAGATTCTCAAGCAAGACACAGGAATTGAAGAGGCAGAGATAACATGTAGAATTCACAGTACAAATCTCCAGTTTCATTTTATTAAGATTACGAGATACTGATACACGATCATTTCAGATGTTAAGAGAAACAAACATTTCACAGCAAATTTAATTACTTTAGATTATCTATCTCCTTTGCTAGTTAAAATCAAGAAAATAACCAGATTTGTATGTGTGAATGCACATACAAATATATATTTGTATAATATATACATATATTATGAACGATCACATACATGAATAACCACTGTGTATATTTGTATACACGTGTTGGTGTATTATACAGATATAAATAATTGAGCAAATTAGCATGACCATGAAAAGTCTAAAAAGCAATCAGACTGAGAAAAATATTTGTTATTCCATGTGTTCTGAGCTATCCAATACATCATTTTTCTTAGAGCATTTAGAATGTAATATATGTTCTCAAAAATTTATGTCTCATTACCTAATAAGAAAAAAAGCAGAAAAGATTTTTACCTTATAGATTTTAGCTTTCACAAGAAAGAGTTCTATCAACGTGGGTGTACTTTCAATAGCAGTATTTATGTATTCCAGAGCAATAGATGGCTGACCAATTTTATCATAATGTTGTGCCAAGTAGTACTGGACCCAAAGTAATGTGGTTGGTGGTTCCTCTTTTCCATCATCTTTAAAGAGTGGGGGAGGAGGTGGAGAAAAATCAGTCATAATCTATATTAAAGAGACTAGCCACCTCAAAGTGGCTCTATCTTTATTAATAAGGAAAGTAGGTCAAATCATGTTATTTACGCATCTAGTTATGAAACTAGCTCTAAATGTATAAGATTTTGGAGAGCACCACACTTTCTGCTCTGTATCATTATAGCTCCTAGCACAATGCCATGCTTATCATAAACATGGTAGATAAATGAGATCAAAGCTATAACAAATTACCTAAAAAGAAAACTGGGGGTTGGGGGATAGAGACAACAAACTGTACTAAACTATGGTCAGGATGTTATGTATGAGGGGGGGAAACAAGAATACAGAGAAAATTTCCATTAATGTAGGGTTAAAAAAAAAGGAAAAATGAAAAGCATGACTGCTTAACTGGGTTTCTAGCTAATGTACCAACTATACATCAATATACTTGTGATGTGGTTATTTTGAGTTCTGCTGATAAGATTCTTAATATATCTTTATTTTGAATATGCAAAAATGTATACTTTGGGTTAAACTAAAAATTATACCAAAAAATGAGATAAGTAAAAATACTTATTCTGTATTTTAGTTCAGTTTTATATTTATATACTCACAAGAAAATGTGTAAGTTAAATATATAACCCACACATTAAAAAATGCTTTTTAATACAAATTTCTAAAATCTAAAGAACTGTTATTTGCTTTCAAAGAAAGCAACAGATTGCTTATTTTTATCCTAGTAGAAGTAGGATGGCTCAGTGGACAAACAATAGGAGTGGAACTCACCAACTCCCGATCTGATAGATCTGCAACTAAAGTGCTGCATATTCTTGGGCATGTCATTGAACCTCTTCCACATTTGTAAAATATGTAGGAAAATGCTGATAATCAAAGGAACATCATGATGATTAACCAATGAAACCATGGTAACGCCTTCTAAAAAGTACTATTAAAATTCATCTGAGACCTAGAAACAGTGATCAACTCAATAGCAATAAGCACCCCAGGTCCCATACTGGGTTTTCCCACTGTAGGAAACAGGGCTCCTTGGAAAAAACAACTGATTACAGGTCTGCTATGGGCAAGTATACGCGATGAACTAGAATAGTTTTTTATACATAACTGCAAGGAGGCTATCAACTACTACCCTAGTATGTGAAGGCTGGAACCATCTGAAACTGCAACGATTTAAAACATCAAATATGTTTAAAACCATGAATTCAAAATAATATCTTTATAACACCTTTGAAGGATGCTACTAATAGTCAATTCACTATTTTGAAATTCATTAGTTCAAACTGGTAAAGAACAAAAAAGCAGGACACGCAAAGGCGAAAAAGAAGCATTTATCTTGCTTTTTCTGTATAACCTGAAATGCTACATTAGCAGATATTAATATTACTAGTTTGTAATTTGTAACAGTTCATGTAACACATGAAATAAACACTTCATCCTCTTGATCAAAGGACACACCACCACTTGTGGAATAATCTTGCTCATCCCTTTGTCTTTAAAACAAAAAGGGGGGAAAAATAAAGTTTCATCAAACCTGTAGACACTCAGACCTGTCCATGTGAAGTTTCTGCAATGATGGAAATGTTGTAGATGTGCCCTGTCCAATATGGTAGGCATTAGATTTACAAAGCTATTGAGCAGCACCTGAATGTGACTACTGTGACTAATTAAACTTATTTAATTAAAAAAAAATTTAATAGCCCCATGTGACTAATGGCTACCATACTAGACTACATAGCTCTATATTTAACTTATAATGTATAATAAATCCAGAGGACAGAGAAACAACTTGTTAAGCAACACCATATGGGTATATTCAGCAAAAACTAGACTACAGAAAAACTAAAACAAGAAGAAAACACACACACACACAAAACTAATAAATAAATAAATTGCAGGAAAAAAGAAAAAACAGAGGTGAAACTTACAGATTTATTTTAAAAAATTTAAAGAGACATATCAACAAAACTCAAAGTACAGATTTCATCTGGCTCCTCATTCAAATAAACTTCAGAAACAAAGAGAAAAAATATTTTTAAGGTACCTAGAAATGTAAGCATGGACATTTTCCTTTGATATTAAGGAAACATTAATGTTCAAGTATGGTGATGCTGTTATGGTTGTGATCTTTAGAATACTGAAATATACATGGATGAAATGATGTGATTTGGAGGATTTGTTTTCTAATAACAAGGGAGTAGAGGGAAACAGGTAAGAAATATAGATGAAATAAGCTTGCCCATGAGGTAAAAATTACTGAAGTTGACTGGTGGGTAAATGGAGGGTCATTCATTATATTATTACATGTAGTTTGGGAGATGTTTTAAGTTCAACATAAAATTTTCACTAAGCTACTGTTATCATCTTATCAAATATTTTCACATAATATACATATTAATGCATCTTAAAGGGAAAAATGTTTAAATATACTAAGCTTATTGACCAAATAATGAACAATATGACCTTTTGATCAACAATTTCATAATACAGTAAGATTTTTAAGACTTTTTTAAAACATAAAACTTGAGCACTTACCATTGGGGTTAAATAACCGGCAGCTTTTTAGAGAGGTTTCATAACCTACTACTAATTCTTCTATGATTGCCACCTACAGTACAAACACACAAGCACACTTTAGTAAAAAAAAAGAAAAAAGAAAAATTATTATATAGTTACTATGCTTGTGCAAAGCATGTTATTTACTATTAGAGGGCTAAATAAATATTTCAAATTCCCTCTCTCTTCTGATTCCACCCCCAGTCTCTCACATACACACCCTTTTATAAATCTCTTAACCTATGGATAAAAATCTAAGACTATACACTTTTGAAGGTGTGTTTTAAGGCAAAACGTTTTTAAAAAACTTACTGACAACTCCTTTTCCTGCCATAAAATAAAGCATCAAGCTGAACTAGAAATCAGGAACTGGATGGACAAAAAGAGGTAATGTTATGGATGTTTTGTTTTAAATCTTGGTTCATTTTTGTCTTAATTTACATAAATAATACCCACAGTTAATCTCTGCACTTTAGGAATCAAGAATTAAATACTGTGTGAAAAGAGAAATTCCACCAATAGATGACAGCATCAACTCTCAATTTCATCATCGAGGGGAAATCATCAGTAAAACTGAAGCACGGAACAGGAGGTGGGTTTCTGAGATCTAGGAGAATGAGTGGCTGTCCCAGTTCTGGTTCCTCTTGAGTCATGACTATACTACTGACTCCTGGCTTTGTAAACTGACTCCTGGCTTTGTAAGAGATCTGTGAAGATTTTTAATTTATAATTCCCTTCTTTGCTTAATCCATCTATAATGAATTTATTACTATAGAAGCTCTCTTAAATAACCTCAACTTAACTGACTCAACATATTAATACCAGCTCTCTCCATTATCTCAGAAAACTGTGGTCACAGCTAGGCTATTCTGAAACATCCATGTTCTTCTGCTCCCATAAAGTGAGCTTTTGTTTTCCCAAACCTTTTGAATTAGTTGCATTCATTATCATCATTGCAGAATTTAATCCAATGTTACATAAACTTAAGAAATGAGAACAGAAGAAAGAATTGTTTCTATAAGTTGAATGAACACTGTGTGTGAAAAGACTCAAAGATAAATTAGGTTGTTTTCTTTTTACCAAACTAGGTTTAAATAAGACAACCATAAAGGGAGAAGCCATAATAATATATACGATTCTACAATCAAGACTGCTTCACAAGCATCACGTTCTCACTCTGCCAAAACTAGAAGAAAAAGACCACATTTTACTAATGTGATTAAGCAAGGAAAAAAAAAGAAAAGTGAAACAGTCATCAATAAAGCCCATATCCTAGACCTCTCAACAAAAGACTGGCAAATAAGCGTCCTTTCTGAGCATTGGCTTCCCTGGTAGCTCAGTTGGTAAAGAATCCATCTGCAATACGGGAGACTTGGGTTCGATCCCTGGGTTGAGAAGATCCTCTGGAGAAGGGAAAGGCTACCCACTCCAGTATTCTGGCCCAGACAATTCCACAGACTGTATAGTCCATGAGGTGGCAGTCGGACACCACCGAGCAACTGACTTTCACTTATGATTTAGACTATGCTTTAAGTGTTTAGTATGTTTAATCTGTTTCATCTTTGAAGTGTTTTTGTTTTTTTTTAACCCAGCCAACTTGTCTTCTCACTGCACTTAAAAATAATCTAAATTAAGATTAAAACACACTTTAACAAGCCTTTGAATACTGTATTCATAGCTGAAAAAGCAAACTGACTTACTGGGACATTAAACAAACTCTTCTGACAGAATTTTTTTCTACCAACTAAAAAGGATAAAGATTACTACGCTAAAACTTAGTTTAGTTTAAAAACAAAAAATCACTTCTGGCTTTCACCATGAGGAGGGAAGAGAGACAATATTGAAGAAATCACTACGGTACCAACTTTTCATACCTGCACTGATTTATTGGAAAGTACACACCAGAAACAAAAGATAGAAAACAAATAGGTGGTAAAGTATTCGGCTAAGAGAGAAGACAATGAAAAGGAAATAAACACAAAGCATTTAAACTCTAAGGGCTAGAAGACTGTTAACAGATTCACAAAGTATGTACTACATGCGTGGGTAATCAAAAACCAATTATCCATACACCGAGCAAAGAAATCAGTCAAAAAATAAAACAACCATTGTATTTTGCTTTACCTTTTCTTTATCTTTGTATAACGACCTCAAAGTATTGAAGACTGGTGGACAACCCTTGCTGAAGTTCATCCTTAGGAACTTATCCAAACATTCTTTAAACTTCTCACCTTGGAAGAAAAAAATTTTGTTGATTTACATTTACCCAGACAACTCCAACACGGCATACCTTACAATCTTAATATGCATACTCATATATTTAAAACCAAGGGCAGATATTGTATACCATAATATAATTTTCATTCCTTTGCAATTATTCTCACTTACCAGATAAAAAGTTTAATGGCAGTCTTCTTGGCACTAATCCCCTGGGATATTTAGTCCAGGCCTCCTCGTAAATTTTTAGTCGTTCTAACATATTAGCTGCAGACCAAAACAAAATTTTTCCTTATGTAATTATACATTTTGCTAGAGAACTACAAATTTCTGAAAATATATAAAAATTACCATATTTAAAAAAAAAATTACCATATTAAACAGAAAATTTAAACATGGAAAAAATTATCATAATCTAACCACTTAACTATACCAATAATCATTTTAGAATAATTCCTTCTAAAATTTCCATATTTTAACCCACTATTACATAAAATACATGATTCTCCTTATCCTGTTCTGCTTTAGGTGGTCTTTCAAAATCTAACTCCTCTACTTAGTTCTAAGAAAGGCTCAGTTATTCTGTTTCCATAATGGTTTTTCTAATATTCTCTTCAGCCTCTTGTCTAACGTCTCTCCTTTGATTTATTTTGGAACTTTGATTTATTATCTATCCTCTATCTTGATTTTTTCATATTTCTTTTATATTTTCTTTTACTTTCAGGTGAGAACTTTCCTTGTTCAGTCTTCCATTCACTAATTTTCCTCAGGTATGACCTCTCACATTTAATCTATGAAAAATTTTAAGTCACATCAGTAAGTAGGTTTTGTCATCTCCAGACTCCATTAGGTCCTTTCGCATAACTGTCCACATTTCACCGCCTCTCTTCATCATGGACTCTTCTGTGCTCTCTACTCTCCCTTTCGCCGGCACTCTTATTTCCATATTAGTGTTACTACAGAGAATGACCATTGTTACAAGGCTTCTCTCACATTTATCAATGTACCAGGAATAGTTTACTATCAGTTGTGTAGGAAATTTTGCTTCAAATTGTATCATCCTGGATGAGACTCTTGCCTTTTTGTAGACGGCATGTTTCTGGGACTTGTCCTCACAAGTGGGTCCCATTCATGCGAGAGAATGGTTGGGGGGAGGAGTCTCTGGACCCAGTTTCTTTGCGTCCTTCTTCTCACATAGGAAACAGTGCTTCCCTTTCAGCTTGGAGACATTCACTTGCCCTGGCAGGCCACACTCTGCTATGCCACAGGTTACCGCAGAGTTATGCTTCCTTCTTTCCTTTAGGGAGAACAGCTCCATTTCCATAAGTAAGCATTTTCCTTTCATATTTCTGACACTGTTATTCATTTTGTGAATTTTTAAAAACTTGTTTCCAAAACTCTTTTTACAACTATTTCTGTGAATTTGTAGTAGAAGAGAGGTTTCAGAAAACACCTCGCCGGCCATATTAAATGGAAGTTCACAAATGTACTTTTGTATTCAGATTTTGAACCAATTCTTAACCAGTTTTTCTAGTCAGCATTTTCAAAGAATTAACACAATGTATGTTACCAAAAGCAGCAATTAAAGCTTAGAAAGTAAATTTTAATCAGTGTTACCTGGCTTGAGTGCCTTTTCCAAGCCTTTGTAATAGGCCCAATTTTCAGGATTTCTCTCTTGCAATCCTCTGTAAACATCAGCTGCATCTTCCAAACGACATAATTGCAACAGAAGTTCCCCTGATTAAAAAAAAAAAAAAAACTGAATTAACTAAGTTGTTTAACTTTTCCTCAAACTTTCTCTTACCTCTTCAATATTGGGAAGTGGGTTCTCAACTCTCTTCAATAAGACTATTTACAATGTTACAGTACTGTCTCTCCTTTTTTTAAAAGTTCATATGTAGAAATGTTATCCTCTTCACATCCTCAATTTAATCAGGTGTATGTCTAACTGCAGGCTACTTTCTCAAATTCACTGAACACAGTCACTAAGCCATCATCTACTCAATTACTCCTGACAACACACAGACGATTTCAAAATCTAAATTAATGGCTAGTCCATTACCCTAACCTTATGATGTTATAACCACCTATGAAATGATTCTGCTCTAGCAGCCCAAATCATGACCACACTGTCTCTCTTCCAACTACTGAGTTTACTCTCTTTTTGATCTACCAAATATATATCCTGCTTTAAGCTTAACTTTCTTGACTTTCTTCCTGTCTCACCAATCCTACCCTTCAATCCTAGAGAAACACTGTTCCTGTTTCTTCAGGACTTTCAGCAACCTTTAAGAAGATACTGCTTGTCTTCCTTGGGCTGTATGACCAGTCTTATCCCTGAAATGACAGTTCAGTCGCTCAGTCATGTCTGACTCTTTGCGACCTCATGAATCACAGCACGCCAGGCCTCCCTGTCCATCACCAACTCTGAGTTCACTCAAAATCACGTCCATCGAGTCAGTGATGACATCCAGCCATCTCATCCTCGGTTGTCCCCTTCTCCTCCTGCCCCCAATCCTTTCCAGCATCAGAGTCTTTTCCAATGAGTCAACTCTTCACATGAGGTAGCCAAAGTATTGGAGTCTCAGCTTTAGCATCAGCCCTTCCAATGAACACCCAGGGCTGATCTCCTTTAGGATGGACTGGTTGGATCTCCTTGCAGTCCAAGGGACCCTCAAGAGTCTTCTCCAACACCACAGTTCAAAAGCATCAATTCTTCAGCGCTCAGCTTTCTTCACAGTCCAACTCTCACATCCATACATGACCACTGGAAAAACCATAGCCTTGACTAGACGGCCTTTGTGGGCAAAGTAATGTCTCTGCTTTTGAATATGCTATCTAGGTTGGTCGTAACTTTCCCTCCAAGGAGTAAGCGTCCTTTAATTTCATGGCTGCAGTCACCATTTGCAGTGATTTGGGAGGCCAAAAAAATAAAGTCTGACACTGTTTCCACTGCTTCCCCATCTATATCCCATGAAGTGATGGGACCGGATGCCATGATCTTCGTTTTCTGAATGTTGAGCTTTAAGCGAACTTTTTCACTCTCTTCTTTCACTTTCATCAAGAGGCTTTTTAGTTCCTCTTCACTTTCTGCCATAAAGGTGGTATATCTGCCTAACTGAGGTTATTGATATTTCCCCTGGCAATCTTGATTCCAGCTTGTACTTCTTCCAGCTTAGCGTTTCTCATGATGTACTCTGCATAGAAGTTAAATAAGCAGGGTGACAATATATAGCCCTGACGTACTCCTTTTCCTATTTGGAACCAGTCTGTTGTTCCATGTCCAGTTCTAACTGTTGCTTCCTGACCTGAATACAGGTTTCTCAAGAGGCAGGTGAGGTGGTCTGGTATTCCCATCTCTTTCAGAATTTTCTACAGTTTCTTGTGATCCACATTGTCAAAGGTTTTGTCAAAAGCATAAAGCAGAAATAGATGTTTTTCTGGAACTCTCTTGCTTTTTCCATGATGCAGCGGATGTTGGCAATTTGATCTCTGCTTCCTCTGCCTTTTCTAAAACCAGCATGAACATCTGGAAGTTCCCAGTTCACATATTGCTGAAGCCTGGCTTGGAGAATTTTGAGCATTACTCTACTAGCATGTGAGATGAGTGCAACTGTGTGGTAGTTTGAGCATTCTTTGGCATTGCCTTTCTTTGGGATTGGAATGAAAACTGACCTTTTCCAGTCCTGTGGCCACTGCTGAGTTTTCCAAATTTGCTGGCATATTGAGTGCAGCACTTTCACAGCATCATCTTTCAGGATTTGAAACAGCTCTACTGGAATTCCATCACCTCCACTAGCTTTGTTCATAGTGATGCTTTCTAAGGCCCACTTGACTTCACATTCCAGGATGTCTGGCTCTAGGTGAGTGATCACACCATCGTGATTATCTTGGTCATGAACATCTTTTTTGTACAGTTCTGTGTATTCTTGCCACCTTTTCTTAATCTCTTCTGCTTCTGTTAGGTCCAGACCATTTCTGTCCTTTATCGAGCCCATCTTTGCATGAAATGTTCCCTTGGTATCTCTAATTTTCTTGAAGAGATCTCTAGTCTTTCCCATTTTGTTGTTTTCCTCTATTTCTTTGCATTGATCGCTGAAGGCTTTCTTATCTCTTCTTGCTATTCTTTGGAACTCTGCATTCAGATGCTTGTATCTTTCCTTTTCTCCTTTGCTTTTTGCTTCTCTTCTTTTCACAGCTATTTGTAAGGNAGACATTAGCCATTGCAATTAGAAAAAAATGAAGAAATATAAGATGCAAAGATCAGAAAGAAAGAAACAAATCTGAATTATCTTCAGTTGAAATGTGTACATACACACATAGATATAGAACCTCCATTCATCAGGAAACACCAAAAGGAGAGTGAAAAGACGAGTCACATTCTAAAATATTTGCCACATATATAAAAATTGCCATGTATATTTTAAAGATTAGTGTCGATGGACGGACCTAAGATGGTGGAGGAATAGGACGGAGAGACCACTTTCTCCCGCACAAATTCATCAAAAGAACATCTCAACGCTAGGTAAATTCTACAGGGCAGCTTCTGAATGCGAGCAGAGGACATAAGGCATCCAGAAAAGCAGAACATTGTCTTCAAAAACAGGTAGGAAAAACACAGAAGATGAAAAGAGAAACAAAGGAGGTGGGGAGGGAGCTCCGTCCTGGGAAGGGAGTCCTGTCCTGGGAAAAGAGTTTTAAAGGGAGAGAAGTTTCCAAGCGCCGGGAAGCACTCTCACTGCCGAATCTGTGGTGAATCTTGGAGGCACATGGCAGGGAGGAAAAATAGCTAGGTAAATTCTACAGGGCAGCTTCTGAATGCGAGCAGAGGACATAAGGCATCCAGAAAAGCAGAACATTGTCTTCAAAAACAGGTAGGAAAAACACAGAAGATGAAAAGAGAAACAAAGGAGGTGGGGAGGGAGCTCCGTCCTGGGAAGGGAGTCCTGTCCTGGGAAAAGAGTTTTAAAGGGAGAGAAGTTTCCAAGCGCCGGGAAGCACTCTCACTGCCGAATCTGTGGTGAATCTTGGAGGCACATGGCAGGGAGGAAAAATGAATGGTGATTGAGACCAGCAGGCTGCGAGCCCGGCGGTGATTCCCCCGGCAGAGAGGCAGAGCAGACGCCTGCATCCGCCACTAGCATGTGGGGGCTGGGCAAGGAGGCGCAGGAGACGCAGGCGGTGGTCCTTCTTAAGAATCGGGCCGGAACGCCCGCGCGTAACCGGAGCGAACTAACTCAGGCTAGCACACCAGACTGTGGGACAGTNATTTAAGTCTGAATTTGGCAATAAGGAGTTCATGATCTGAGCCACAGTCAGCTCCCGGTCTTGTCTTTGTTGACTGTATAGAGCTTCTCCATCTTTGGCTGCAAAGAATATAATCAATCTGATTTGGTGTTGACCATCTGGTGATGTCCATGTGTAGAATCTTCTCTTGTGTTGCTGGAAGGGAGTATTTTCTATGACCAGTGCGTTCTCTTGGCAAAACTATATTAGCCTTTGCCCTGCTTCATTCCATATTCCAAGGCCAAATTTGCCTGTTACTCCAGGTGTTTCTTGACTTCCTACTTTTGCATTTCAGTCCCCTATAATGAAAGGGACATCTTTTTTGGGTGTTAGTTCTAAAAGGTCTTGTAGGTCTTCATAGAACCGTTTAACTTCAGCTACTTCAGTGTTACTGGTCGGGGCATAGACTTGGATTACTGTGATACGGAATGGTTTGCCTTGGAAATGAACAGGGATTATTCTGTCGTTTTTGAGACTGCATCCAAGTACTGCATTTCGGACTCTTTTGTTGACCATGATGGCTACTCCATTTCTTCTGAGGGATTCCTGCCCACAGTGGTAGATATAATGGTCATCTGAGTTAAACTCACCCATTCCAGTCCATTTTAGTTCGCTGATTCCTAGAATGTTGACGTTCACTCTTGCCATCTCCTGTTTGACCACTTCCAATTTGCCTTGATTCATGGACCTGACATTCCAAGTTCCTATGCAATATTGCTCTTTACAGCATCAGACCTTGCATCTATCACCAGTCATATCCACAACTAGGCATTGTTTTTGCCCTGGCTCCATCCCTTCATTCCTTCTGGAGTTATTTCTCCACTGATCTCCAATAGCATATTGGGCACCTACCGACCTGGGGAGTTCCTCTTTCAGTATACTATCATTTGCCTTTTCATACTGTTCATGGGGTTCTCAAGGCAAGAATACTGAAGTGGTTTGCCATTCCCTTCTCCAGTGGACCACATTCTGTCGCTAAGGTCTGTATGACCCCAATTATTCGTTTGCTGCACACCTTCTCATAAAAGAAGCTGCCAGATGAAGGCACTGGGGCACTGTCTCACTAGAAACATACTACCTCCAAACTCACATAAGCTTCAAACACTGCTCAAGAATCCTTTCCCTACTTTGATGGGCCCCCATTCACTAAAGGTATTGTTTTCAAGCCAAGATTGCACTCTTGCACCCTTATTACCAGATAATAAAAATGAACACTTATTGACTGTGAAAATGACTTTTCAAATGTCTCACAGGCATTAAAATGAATTCAATTCTCAAAGCTCCATGAAATAGGCTACTATTATTTGTACCATTTTAAAACAAAGAAAATCAGTAAATGGGCCAAGTAATTAATTGTTAAGAGTCAGGATTTGAACCCAAGCAATTTGGCTTAAGTAACCCATATTCTTAATGTCTCTATCCTGAGTGGTTCTTACCAGGTGCACTTTTGTCATCCAGGAGACATTTAGCAATACCGGAGGCACTTTCAGTGTCACAATAAGGAAGCGGGTGCTACGGTATCTGATATAAGCTACCGATACTGCTAAATATTATGCAACATACAGGAGACTTCAATCTCCAACATCTAGGTCCCAAGATGTCAACAATACCAAAGTTAACAGTCTGCTCTACACTGACCAAAAGACTACTTTACTAAACATATAAATAATATTGCAACCTTTCTCACATAGGCCATACTCATCCATATTTCCTTCTAATAATCTTTACCCACCTTTTCCTTGTAGAAGGAACTGATCGTATAACAATGTTCTGCCTAACTATGCCACTCACCCACTCCAGGAATTTCCTAAATTATCCTGACCACCTATCACTAACATCAATGCCTTTATTACTGGAATGGCCAATGACTGACGATTCTTTTAGTTCCCTTCTATTGTCTTTATATTCCCTGTCCCCACCACCTGATTCACCATAGATATTCAAAACATATTTTGTGGAATGAACTGATAGCTGTTTCCTATTTCACTGGGGAAATGAAAGCAAGACAAACTCCCAAATTACCTACCACACTGACACACCTACATGCCCATACACTCCATCATCTCTAATTACTGTGGATAACTATTCATTTTGTTATCTAAGGCTAACCCTTCAATTTATCCACTAGATCACATCCCCTCTACTGTATCAAATATTCCATCTCATTATCTAGTGAGCACAATAAGTACAATCTGCAAAAATCTTTTGATTCTGCAACCCTTCCACCCATCACTACCCTGATAGTGCTTCCTATAAAGCAAAACTACTTGGTTGAGTCATTTATGCATGCTATCCCTCAACTCCTCTACTAAAATCTCTCTGAAATCTACTTGACATGTTTGGGGTTTTACTACCCTCCTTCCAAATGTTCAGAAAGTCCTTTTGGTAAGGTAATCAGTAACTTCCAAATTGCTAAAATCCATAGATCAATTCTGAGTCCTCAGCTTAATCTGTCATTCTTCCTAATAAAGTTATCAAAAGAGTAAAATAAAACAATGTACTTAAGAGTATTTTGAACAATGTCATGTATTTCCATAAAGAAACTGAAACCCAATCTTGCCCCTCATCATATAGCTGGTTGGTAAACAATGAAGGAACTGAAACTAGTTTTTTTAACTTTATCATCTTTCCAATTAGTCAGAAACCTACTCCTTTATAACTAATAGACCGCTCAGGAATGATCAACTCATGTGAAAGTGGCTGTATTGGATCTAGAGTTCACAAGTGAGTTCCAGGTGCCCTGGACTTCTGGTTTTTTTCTTGCCAGTATCATTATTCTCTGCTGAAAAGTTTATCAGGAGAACAATGGCTAAATCCACTCTGCACACACACACACACTTCTCCAGTGTTCAACGGCAGTTAGAAATTTGAAACCAACAAATTTCAGCTACCTGGTCTAACAAAGGCAAAGCAACATTTCAGATGGCAAGTCTTACAAAGTACTCAATTACTTGTTTTCTTTTGTTTTCCATAATCAGTTCCTAAACTTTTAAAACTACAGACTCCTTTCTCACACCCTCTACTACATGGTGACACTGGAGATCTTTATTTAAGGATCTACCCATCCTCCCATCATAATCCACACGTACAAACCTGAGTTTCAGTTCATGTTTTCCATATTCAGAATGATATTGAGGTAAACCATAAAGAAGCCTAGGAATGTCCCATAAGCACTTTAGTGAAGTCTGATCTATCAATATATATTACTGACAATAAAGAAGTCTGTTGCACACATTCAGTTTGCTAATAAGCAGTTTCTAAGAAACTTAATCTTATCTTTCAAAATTGAGCAACTGCCTCCTGTGTTTTAATCAAACTGTAATATTTTCAGATCAGATACTTAAATAAACAATACTGCACCGAGTCACTTCATTCAACAATTTATTGTTCACCATTATTTTTTCCTTTAACAACATCTACTGTTTAAGTGTGTTTTTTCCTACATTACAAATTATCTGAAGTGTATGAGTAAGAAATAAATTTTGTCATCAAAGAACTGTATTATATGCAACAATTTTTCAGTCTCGTTCTTTTTCATAGTTAAATATCAGAATAAATTGCACTCTTAAAAAAAAATACCTTTGGTTTCTTCTACAGCAAGTTTATCACAAATCTGCTTTTCATAGGTACAAAGATGTTCCAGAGCTTCTCTATAGAGACCAGCTTCCCGAAGAACTTGATTCTGATATAAAAGGAGTTCACTATATTCATAATCCACTTTATCAGGGGATGTCTACATATGGATACAAGAAATATTAACAGTGAGAATTTTATTTTCATATTAAAAAACTTTCACACTTAGATACATACAAGTAATATATGGTTGATAAAACTCATTTTTAAAAATTCCTAAATATCTCTATAGGAAGCAACTAAAACTGACAATATTAACTTAAAACCCACTGAATAAAATAAGAATCCATAAGTCCTTACAGATAACAAATAAATAGAGGAGAAAGGAAAGCTTACTAAAAGTAGAGTATCAAATAAATCTAGAAGGAATAAGACAGAAAAATCACCATTTTGCCACTATCATAGGAACAGCTTACCCAGGTAAGAATCATAATCAATGAATTTTGCTAAAACTAGTGGTGAAAGTCTGATGAGAGAGAGACTACTCATAAGCCTCACATTATTTATTAAATACAAAGAGAAAAAGAAACAACTGTTTTATAGTGAAGAAACTTGACAGTCACCACCTTAACCAAGAAATCAAACGGATCAGACACTGCATGGCTTTTAACGTGGTGAGCGGGGAAGGGCTCAATATCACTTCTGTAGTCTCCCGCCAAAAATGCATAACAGTATCAATACTGAAGAAACATCAGAGAAATCCAAACTGATGAATACTCTACAAAAGCACTGCCATGACTCTTCAAAAACAACAATGTCATGAAATAAAAGAAAGCCTTAGAAACTCCCAGATTAGAAGAGACTATAGAAAAATGATAATTAAATTTAAGGTATGATTCTAAATTGAATCATGGAAATGAAAAAAAAGAAAAAAGAAAGGAAAAACCCTAGAAAGGATATAAATAGGCCAGTTAGTAAATACTGAATATCGGTTGTGGATTAGATAGTAACAGTTTATCAATGTTAAATTTCCTAATATTTTGATAATTTATACAATACTATCTATAAGAGTTGACAACTATAGAGTTATTCTTAGGAAATACCACACAAAAGCATTTTAGGAGTAAAAGAGCATGGTGTCTATAATTATTCTTGAATGTTTTAGGGGAAAATAGCTAAGTACATATAGAGACTATAAACTAAACATATCAAATATTAAGTTAATGTGAGTGAACTTCTATTATGTTCTCTGTTCTACTCTTGCAACTGTTCTTTAAGTTTGAAACTATTTCAAATAAAAAGTTAGTAAATCTATATTATTTGAAGATCTATAATCTTCTTTGTTTCAGTTATACTAAGAATCAGACCTAGTTTACTAGGTCTACCTTCTGGTTGTTACCTGCTGTGTTTTCCTAAATTCTTCTAAAATCTTTGCTGCCATTTCATAATCTTCTAATAAATGGTAAGCAATAGCATAACCAATCCATGATGCTCTCTGTGCAGGTCGAAGTTGAAGTAACTGATACCTCGTTTCCTTTAAGGGAAAAAAAGAACACTTTTTCTTAGGTTTACAAAAAAGTAAATGCTCCTTAAAGATCATATTAACTCACAACGGTAACACAATGATGGAAATGATAATAAAAAATAGTTTTAAACATCTGTATTGTGTAGCTTTATGGAAGCATAAAAGTATTTAATAAGCACAATGAAGCTTCCAAGATAATCTTAGAAATAATTTTTTTAAAAGTTAAGACCTAAGTGAACTCCGGGAGTTGGTGATGGACAGGGAGGCCTGGCGTGCTGCAATTCATGGGGTCACAGAGAGTCGGACACGACTGAGCGACTGAACTGAACTGAAGACAGGGTACTCTTTATTACTTACTCATCTACTTACTCTGAGAAGAAGGAATGGAAAATATAGTACAAAGGTGAAAAGTTTTTTATAAATGCAGTGCCCAACTACTGAGTTAAGATCTACAGAAAGCAACTCAGTAGACACTTCATGAAATAAACCTGATTTAATAGACTGATTTTTAAGGGTTAAAATATAGCTACAGTGGTGATCATTTTGCAATGTATAAAAATATCAAAACACTATGTTGTGTACCAAGAACTAATATGAGCAGTTAAGGGCAGTTAAACTTCAAAAAAAAAGCCAAATAACCAACTAATGAAACTCACAGAAGAAGAAATCAGATTTGTGGTTACCAGAGGTAGTAAGGGGGCAGGATGGTGTACTGCATGAAGGTGATACAAAGGTACACACATCCAATTCCAAGACAAAATTAAGTTCTAGGGATGTAATGTACAAAATGATTTAATATAATTAACATTTCTGTAGGCTATATATAAAAACTGCTATGAGAGTAAACCTAAAGAGTTCTCATCATCAGGAAAAAATATAATTTTTTTTTCTTTTTGTATTATTTTATATCTATATAACATGATGCATGTTCACTAAACCTGTTGTGGTAACATTTCACGATGTAAATCAAATCATTATGATGTATACCTAAAATGTATGCAATACTGTACATTAATTGTATTTGAGTAAAACTGAAAGGAAAAAATCTCCCCTCACCAATGTAGCTACAAAACAGAATGTTAGTGTCTATGGAGGTAAAAAGTGTGTGTGTGTGTGTGTGTGTGTTAAGTTTTTACTAAATTAACTCAATTTTGTATAGTAATCCAACTCTGCTTCACAATAAAGTAACTTTTAAATCTGCTTAGTCCAGTTACAAACACAACCACTACTGGAGGAAGGAGGCAAAGTCAATTAATTTTTTTTAATGGAAAATTTTGTTATGAAAAAATACTCAAAAAAGTTCTAAATACGTTAACAATATTTCTTCATTAGAATAAAAAAATTCTCTACTTACCCTGTAACCCTCAAGATCTCGCATTTGAATCTGTAATAAAGAAAGGTCCCTTAAGATTTGAAGATTGTCTTTATCCCATTTTAGCGCATTTCTGTAACACTTAATGGCTTCATCATATTTCTTGTCTGACCTCTGGAGAAGGCCATAAACATGCCAACCTAAAGGATTTAGTTAAGGATACAACCTACAAGTCAAACAATAATATTCCAATAATGTTCTCCAGAAAACTCAGAAAGTTACAGTGAGTAACTTTTTACTATTTATAAAATTACAAGCTTAAAAAAGAGAAAGAATATAAAGATAGTAGTAGTTTGATAACTGGAGAAGGCAATGGCACCCCACTCCAGTAGTCTTGCCTGGAAAATCCCATGGACAGAGGAGCCTGGTGGGCTGCAGTCCATGCAGTGGCTAAGAGTAGGACACAACTGAGCGACTTCACTTTCACTCTTCACTTTCATACATTGGAGAAGGAAATGGCAACCCACTCCAGTGTTCTTGCCTGGAGAATCCCAGGGACGGGGGAGCCTGGTGGGCTGCCGTCTATGGGGTCGCACAGAGTCAGACATGACTGAAGCAATTTAGCAGCAGCAGCAGTTTGAGAACAACGGAAAACAATACAGCTTCTCAAGACAAAGAAAACAGGTCTAGCTTGCCTTACTTTAAATAAGTTAATTTAATATTAATTTCCTTAATTATAAAATGTAAATAAAGAGAAAGTCCATACAGCATAGCAGTATGTGACAAGACAGAATAACATGTATAAAGTGCTCAGTGGCTGACCCAAAATAAATGGCTCAACAGATATTAAGAATTATCTATTTTTGAAAGAGAATAGGTATCCACAACACAGCATGACATACATTAAAATTTCAGAAGTCTAATAAGGAATACAGGTAAGTAACATTACAGTAGGTCATACAACTGTACTACAAAGGGGAAAAATATGTATATAATCCCACTCTCTTAATACAGGTCTTTTTCACTTCACATTTTTATTATTGCAAATCACCCAACCTCCTGCAGTTTCTCTGCTTTCACTCTCACTTGCCTGAGTAATCTTTCTAAAATACACACAATCAAAAGAAAAAAGTCTATTTCCCTTTCCAGAAAGTTAGTAATATTTCTCTCAGATCAGGTTCAAATTTTCCAATCTGACAACTTTTACAGCAAGAACCCTTAACAGAGTTAGTAAATGCAGAATGTCTAGGGTGACCGATATAACTAAAAAAATATATATATAATGTCATAAATTTTACTTTTAAAATGATCTTTGCTTTTATAAGGCAAATCTTCTCAGTTGGAACGTGGCTTTAAAAGTCTGAGATACACTACCCTTCAAAATCTGGCCCCCATAACCTATTTTCTCATTCAGCCCACCCCTATTTCAACAACAATACCCTATTATTTGAGGACTTGTTCAAGTCTCTTGAGCATTGAAATGCCTTTTAACTGCCTCTAATCTTCACCAGTGGCTCAGTGGTAAAGAATCTGCCTGCAATGCAGGAGGCTCGGGAGACGTGGAAAGATGCCCAAGAGGAAGAAATGGCAACCCATTCCAGTATTCTCGCCTGGCAAATCCCATAGACAGCGAAGCCTGGTGGGCTACAGGCCACAGGGTCACAAAGAGTTGGACATGACTGAACACACAAGCACACACAAATCATCACCTTCTAAAAATCTATCCTCAAAATGCTTAACACTGCTAAAAATTAAAGAAATTTATGTTCATCAAGAGGAACAGAATACACCAATATTAAAAAGATGAAAAAATATCTACAACAGCCTTATTAATTAACCCTTTGCTTACCTTTATAGTTTCTGGTTACTCCTAACTCACTTCTGCCTTACTGGATTAGCGATAATTTTTGAATAAGCTTTAACATTTTATGTAATACTTAGAAGTGTTAAGCTTCTATCAAATATCTTCCTGCACTAGGCTGTAAGATCCTTGAGAGCAAAATCCATTTCTTTTCTTACTTTGTATTAGTCCAAGGGTTCAGTTCAGTCACTCAGTCGTGTCTGACTCTTTGCGACCCCATGAATCACAGCACGCCAGGCCTCCCTGTCCATCACCAACTCCGGAGTTCACTCAAACTCACGTCCATGGAGTCGGTGATGCCATCCAGCCATCTCATCCTCTATCGTCCCTTTCTCCTCCTGTCCCCAATCCCTCCCAGTATCAGAGTCTTTTCCAATGAGTCAACTCTTTGCATGAGGTGGCCAAAGTACTGGAGCTTCAGCTTCAGCATCATTCCAAAGAACACACAGGACTGATCTCCTTTAGAATGGACTGGTTGGATCTCCTTGCAGTCCAAGGGACTCTCAAGAGTCTTCTCCAACACCACAGTTCAAAAGCATCAATTCTTCGGCGCTCAGCTTTCTTCACAGTGCAACTCTCACATCCATACATGACCACAGGAAAAACCATAGCCTTGACTAGACAGACTTTTGTTGGCAAAGTAATGTCTCTGCTTTTGAATATGCTTTCTTGGTTGGTCATAACTTTCCTTCTAAGGAGTAAGCGTCTTTTAATTTCATGGCTGCAGTCACCATCTGCAGTGATTTGGGAGCCCAAAAAAATAAAGTCTGACACTGTTTCCCCATCTATTTCCCATGAAGTGATGGGACTAGATGTCATGATCTTCATTTTCTGAATGTTGAGCTTTAAGCCAACTTTTTCACTCTCCTCTTTCATTTTCAGCAAGCGGTTTTTGAAGTTCCTCTTCACTTTCTGCCATAAGGGTGGTGTCGTCTGCATACCTGAGGTTATTGATATTTCTCCGGAAATCTTGATTCCAGCTTGTTTCTTCCAGCCCAGAGTTTCTCATGATTTACTGTGCATATAAGTTAACACTTAAAAATTTGTTGTTTCAGCACTTAAAACTGTTAGCCAACAAAACAGGTAAAGAAATATCTGTTTAAAACTATTTAAAAAATAGCAACCCACAATTTTGTGTCAATCTTCCCTTAGACATTTGTACTTGTTCTGACTCTCACACTTCCCTTAATGAAATAAAATTTATCTCATACAGTACTTAGCATTATCAGGGACTATGTTAAGCATCATTAAATCTTTACAAGACCACAGTGAAGTGGGTATGATTATTCTCATCTTACACATGAGGACTATGCCCTAAGATCACAGTTAAAAAGAAGCTGAGCTGAGATTCAAGCCTAAGTGAAGCATACTCCAAACCCTGGGCTTAATCAGTACACTATACTTGACTTCTAACAGGCTTTATCATATATCCTTCTCTAAATTCATGCTATGATGAAACTGGCAGGGTGCCTCTTTTTTAAGTGTGGGAAGAGCTTTCACAGATATTAAAATAGGCAAGTCCTGTTTATCTGTAAAAAGATATAATGTTAGGCCATGGCAGGTATACAAAAATGTTTCCTAAATGAAGGCAAGTGGTGGTACTCAACTGAAGAAAGAATTATCTCTTCTTGAGTTACACAGTAAGAGAGAGCTAAAACTGACTCTCAAATTGCTGCCTAAACTCAAGCCATCTCAATTCAACCCTTAAATATTTCTCAAAAAGGATACACACATGACTCTTCAAGTCATTTCTCAAACCTCTACGAACCAATTCATAAGCTTCTTCCTTTTTCCCCAAACAGTTCAATGTCAATCCTTTCATAGCCAGAGTTTCTATTTAAAAAAAAAAGAAGGAACTTAAAGATAACCAACAACTAAAAAGGTACTATAATCTCAAAAACAAATGTTACGTTTTCCTAAGCATTTAAAACTTCAAGGAGATTACTGGGAAAATGTCCAGGCTTTTACAGAATTAAAATATTTTTAAGTTGACAAATGAAGTAACTACACCTTTCTATAATATAGGCCTCCCTAGAATTGTTTTTTAGATAAAAAGATACAAAAATGCATGAATATATGGTAATGTATATGGTAACAAGACAAAATTATTTTCCATGGGATGACCTAATTAAACCAATCCTTTAAAGTATGGGAAAGTGAAATCCTAACAGACTTTATCTCTGCGTACCCAAATTACACAGAAATTAAATTCACTGTTCAATGATTAAAATATATGCATCAATTATCTACATTCTGATTTTTACCATTTTAAAATGATTATTTGGGATTACTATTAAAAATACAAACTAAAGATGTCAGACATCCACCATTCACAATCCAAAGAGTTGACGAAAATACTAATTTTCAGAAAGAGAAAAAGCAATACTTCTAATTTTACAATGTATATTCTACGAAGCATAAATGAGTATAAAATGTTATAGTTAATTTGCCTAACTTTTAGGACTACAAATTTAAATTTATAGAAAAATTAATTCGGTATAAAAGATAAGGATTAAAGACAGAAAGGAAGAATCAATATTTATAGTAAAATAGAGATAAAGAAATGGAAGCAAAAAAAAAAAGAGAAAAGTATGTACTAATCATCATAAATCTGTATAAATTCAAGGAAAAAAAGCAGTAAACAAACAAAATATATTTGGCAATTAGCCAAATTAGCAAGGTACAAATTAAACAAGTAAAAATCTATTCTTGTAAGAAACTCCTTCAAGTGTTTTAATGAAAATGTAGGTTGTCACTAAGTTTAGAATAAATCACAATTTATTGCTGTTAAAAACTACTGCAATTAAATTATTACACTTTATATGCAACCTGATTTCAGATGTGTTCAAATATGAGGGGAAAGTACACTTTAGAAACAATGAAAGCTGGTTCTATGCTGTACTCAAACTCTATGGTGTCTATTACCACTAAGTTACATTACTGTTATGCATACTTTTGGAAAGAATATAAAACAACCTAATATCCAACTGGCTAGCGAAGTTTTCTAATATACACCATGCGGCATAGCACACAGGATCTCAGTTCCCTGATAAGGGAATGAACCTGTGCCCCCTGCAATGAAAGCATAGATAGAGTCAACCTCTGGATGTTCAAGGAAGTCCCAAGCAAAACTATTTTTTAAGAAGGAAACGGAGAAAGAAAATTTTACACAGTTAATATCCACTGCTTTCCGTCTTTAAACAATGTTATTATTATAATGAAAGTATGCAAGAGTAAAGAAAGCTAACAGAAAATTATTACTCTCTCTCTTCAGCACTAAGAGAACACTATCCACTTAACAAAGAACCATGTTTCCTAACTGTGCGAATCAGATCTGTGAAAGTTCATTGTTTGTTATCTCTTCAAAAGTTTAGCTACAAGCTCTGCCTTTATCCTATAAACTTCTCACTGTCCAATCTTCTACCCTCACATAGGCTAACGCTATATAAACTTTCAAAATATGTATAAATCACATCTTAAACATTAATGTCTTGAAAAGCTAAGATACAATGCTCTAAATAAGAAGATGCTGGCTCATGAGCAAAGGCCCAAATGGGCACTTTCTGAATAAGTTTATTGTAAGGAATAAAATTTCTTCTGCTCAACCAAAGTTGTCAAGAAAAATTTTCTTGTAACCATTTAAAATAAACTTACTTATTAAACTTAAATTAGTATATTTGTTTTACTAGGTTCTTTTGCCTTTCCTATGGTGCTAATATTCAAAGAAGAAATAAATCAGAACTCAAGTAGATCATGTTATCATTTTCTCAATAATAAACTCAAACTATTAGTATTAAATATCTTCCCACAGACATAAGGATAAGGTCCATTCTCTCTGGAAAATAGTCTTGGCATCTGGGAGTAACAGAGCCCAAATAAGTGAAATCAGATAAGTAACCAGAACCTTACCTACTTATGCTTACATGCAAGTGTACTACATTTACACTTACCTCCATGCTCAGCAAATTTGGGATTAGAGAGGATTTGTTTACAGAATTTCAATCCATTTCTGTACTGTTTATGTTCATACACCTCTGTCAAAATAAAAAAGAAAAAATTTAAGTTTAGTAAAAAATGTAAACAACTTTAAATTTGGTGCTAAACTTTTGATTCTGTTAAACACAAAAAAATGATCTCATGTTACTGCCATATTCTAAATTCCACAAAAATGCCAATTACACACACACACACACAAACACGGAACTCCCTAGTGGCCTAGTAATTTTGGATTTGGCACTTTCACTGCAGGAGCCTTGGTTTAATCCCTGGCTGGGGAACTGAGATCCTACCAGTCACATTCCACATTCAAAATTGAAGGGGAAAAAAAAAAAAAAACAGCCATATTGAGCAACCAAATTTTTTTTTTTAAATATAGACAGCTCAGTACAGAAAGTAAAAGGTAGACAAAGGGACAAAACACACATTAGAAAAAATAAGACAAGCATTAGTGAACTTCAAAAGGTCCAACAAGTGTTAATATAACGTGAAAATTGGGGTAGGGTGTGTAGAAATTATATTTTAAAATAACATTTTCTTTTTAACTGAAGGAAAGAAGTCTCTGAAGCCACATGAGACAAACAAGTGCCTGCCAATTAAAGAAGGGGGAAAAAGAGACACACGTCATAATGAAAATTCAAAGCCAAGAAATAAAGGTCCTTAAAAACTTTCAGAGAGAAAAAAAACAAGTCCCATAAAAAGGATATGTAATCAGAATAGCACTTAATGTTTACTGTAAAGTAAACATGGTATACTGCTAAAAGTTATAAAATATCTACACAAGAGTCTTCAAAATTCAGAATTCCTTACCCAGCTAAACTGTCAGTCAAGTATGTAAGTAAAAGGACACTGAAAGGCTTCTCAGAAAGTTAAAATTTTATCTTTGCACTCTTCCTTAGGAAGTTATTTAAAGAAATTAAAACAAACAAACAAAAAAGACAATGTGGAACTTAGTAAATAAGTAATCTAATGTAGAAACAAGAAAAACCACTCCAAAATGAAACAGGATTCCAGAGGCCATGTAATAGGTTTCTAGCAAAGTCAAAAATGGATCCGTGTTCTTCATAATATGGAAAATATTATTTATAAGCACATGACAGAATATAGGCACATTTGGGGAAAATGACCAATGAGTCTATAGAAAACGAACTGAATAAGTAAGATAGATTTTAACTCCAGGAGAAATATGGCTTATATAAGAAATTATGGTCTCAGTGTAATATTTGGCTCAACAATAAATACACATATAATTATAGAAATGTAAATATTTAGTTCTGATTTATGAAAATACTGTGATATAAGCACAATGACAGAATGAGGAGAAGGCAAGTGAGCAAATGTGGTAATGAAGTTCCAAGTTCTCCTTTTCTATAAATGTATCAACACGTGCTCTCATAACAGTAATTTTTAAAGCACTGTATTCATTACGGAAAGTCTGTGATATGATAATTTATGTCAGAATTTACTGTCCTAAGTTTAAACAAATTTTAGTCTTAATTTTTGAAACAATAACACTCAAAATCTAGCTGAAATAGTTAATGCAAATGATAATAAAATCATAGGAGGAAAATGTGTAGAAACAAAAATGTAAAATTTTACATTCAGCACCAAGAAATCAACTGGCTAAAGCTCAATGCAAAAGCCAACCACAGAGCTGTTCTACAATCAACTATGTACTTACCATCTTTAGTGTTCACTTCTAAAACCTAGTATACAGTCCAAAACACAACTGATGTGAGACTCTATTCTTCACCAAGTCTTTAGCATCTCAAGAGATCCATTTCCTTCAACTCAACCTCATTCAGATGACAAAATTAGGGAAACCTAACTATTCTCTGCACTTTCATCCCTGACACTTCCATCCTCTAATAGATTCATCAGTCCTAGTTTCTCTGCAATAGCTTTGTAACTCTCTGCTTCTCCCACAGTCAACAGGCAAAGTGATCTGAGGGATACAAGGGAGGGGAGAGCAGCAGCAGTAACTTAACCATACACAGCCAAAGAAACGTTAAGACTAAGCAACAGAATTTGGTGTTCCTATTCACTCAGCAGAAAGCCTAAAGCAACATTTTTCTTCAATAATAGTAAAAGTCATTAAAGGAAGCTAATTAAAAGCGACACTCATGACTTGTCACTGTTTTCCAGGAACTACATCAAGGGCTTCCCTGGTAGCTCAGTGGGAAAGAATCCTCCTGTCAATGTGGAAGACAAGGGTTCCATTCCTGGGTTGGGAAGGTCCCTGAAGAAGAAAAGGGCAACCTACTCCAGTATTCTTGCCGGAGAAATCCCATGATCAGAGGAGGCTCATGGGCCAACAGCCCATGGGGTCACAAAAGAGTCGGAAAGACATAGCAACTAAACAACAACAAGAACATTCATACAAAGAACAATTTAAGTATACTGTTCTTACAACCTTCAATTAGCTTTCTACAATTTATTTCCGTAAAAATGTAGTAAGGAAAGTTCCACTTCTGGCCACAGTGAAGTGAGGAGAAATGTGTCCTTTTATCTTAAACAACAAAATGAGACAAAACGTATGAACTAACTGTTGTCAGACACTGGACAACAGGCAGCACAGGCTGTGAGCCGCGGGGGCGGGGGAGGGACCCGACACACTGGGTAACGTCAGTGCTCTACAGATCACGGCACAGGAAGAAGGTCTCAGACAAGCACACAGCAGGCCGCCGAGACGAGGAGGCGAGACTGAAGCTCAGTGAGGCTGATGTGTTCTGCAGGACAGAGCACTGAAAACAACGCAACTGTTCAGGAGACAGACATCCCGAAATCTGCATGGGCTCTTCGTGCATCTGTTGCCAGAAATTACAAACCAAGTTAGGGGCAAAATACCTAGAGAAGTGTTGGAGGGCCTAACAGTTGAGGCCCTCTCCGAGTCAGGCCCAGTTGAGAGCTCCCTGCACCATATACAGAAATTTTATTAATGTTAAGTATTATTAAAGCCCAGAGCTGTCATCTTCTAACAGATCTTCCAATCAACAAATTCAACTTTTACCTCACTTTTTGCTTCTTCGCTTACTCAGTGCGTGCATGAGTGCGTGCGTACCTGCGGGCTAAATCAATTTGGTCGAGTCCAATTCTGTGGACCCTATGGACTGTAGCCTGCCAGGCTCCTCTGTCCTTGGGATTTCCCAGATCAGAATATTGGAGTGGGTAGCCATACTGGAAGATCCAGGGGATCTTCCCAACCCAGAGACTGAACCTGTGTCTCCTGCACTGCAGGCCGACTGAGCCACCAGGAAGCCAAATAGGCAATAACAATGCCAAAAATAAGGTGACAAAGAAGAACACACATAAAACAATTAACCAACTAGAAAATTCCCCCAAATAACTGAATCTGCCAAATGAAAATTAAAAACCAAACTCTATTTGAATATGAGATGCTACAGTACTTAGCTTTTTATTTTATCACACTTCAGAACAGTAATTATGTTTCAGTTCCTAATGATTATGTTTCCAATTAATGAAATTTGGTAGTCTTCTATATTGAAATTATACTCAATGCCACTAACCCAATTATCTTCTGTCAATGTGACCTATAAAAGTAATTAAAGATGGCATACCCTTCGTGTGCATTTAAGTTTCACAGACTTCAATCTATTTTTTTTTCTAAAAAGCACTACTCCTACAATAGGTCACTCATTACAAATGAGAGTAGTAGTTTACTGGAAAAAGTAACAACAGATATTCAACTTACCTTATCCCAAAAAAATTCCTAAAAAATTCTTCATTTGCCCAAGGACAAACTCTAATGGCATACAGGGTTTACAAGAAAAATAGGAAAGAGTGCATCATATTTTATTCAATAATTTACTTCCTCCAAACATAAGGCCAGATATATGCATAATTCAGCTTTAATATAAGTGTCTGTCTAATCAAAATCCAATCTTATAGAAGCAGTCTTAAAATATATTTAGAAGATATAATCATAAGGTGTCCTTTTCTGAACCATTTAAAAGATGTAAATGAATAAAAAAAAAGCAATTTGCTTGTTTTTGCAACTCCCATTAACACTATTACTAAAGTTCATTCTATAGAAGCATGGAAATAAATTTACCACAATAAGATTCTTTCTTTTTTTTAATCATAAGGTTCTTAATATTGTTTAACCAAAATTGTAGACTTAAATTAAATTTTTTAGAGAATTTATTTAGGGAAAAAGAGATGGAAATACTAAACAATATATTGTGAGCAAAGATTTCACATCAGTTCATTTAAAACAAGCTTTGTAAAATGACATAGTGGGCAGACATATTAAGTCTTCACAGTAAAATCATCAAACTAAATAAAAATACATGTCCACAATTCTGTCTCTGAAATTCTTGTATATGGAGAGTTCCTGAAATTTCAAAATTATGAATAAGGGTCTCCCTTAGCATGCAATGAATGCCATATTATTCAATTCTTCACCTGCCTCATATTAATTCAGAATTAAACATAATAGTATCAAAATATTAGAACACTGTAGACTGTTAAGTTTTCATTAGCAACTAAATTTTAAAATATCAACACTGCTACAGAAACAGTAAAGCTAAACAGGACATAATTAAAGCAGAATTAACTGTTCAAATCCCATGTGCTAAATGTTGACAACATACACTGAGACTCCTGCTTCTAAATGTATAGGAATAACTGATACAGTTGACGCTCCTGCCAAGCATGAAACTGGTTAAGTAAATAAATAACTATTTTCAGCCACTGGACAAGGGCCAACACAGAACTGTGCACTTTCTGAAGGGAAACAAGGTAAATCTCAAGAAAATCTTTATTTTTATTTTTTTTTTGCCCAGAGGCATTTTTCAGACTGTAGAATAGAGAGGAAGAACGAAAACAAAACATGGCAGTCTTACTGATCTAAGCAGGTATCGGAATTAGAAACTGACTGAAAAGATGAAATTTATAGAGCAAGGTACCATCAGAAAGAACTGTACAGATATGAAGTTCTAGAAATCTGCACAAGAGTCTTGGTCAAATATTAAATTGGTCAGGTATACTGCAGATTTCTACTCAAGCTGGCAAAGAAAAACTACCAGGTTCAGTTCAGTTCAGTCACTCAGTCGTGTCCGACTCTTTGCGACCCCATAAATCGCAGCACGCCAGGCCTCCATGAGCTAAACAGCTACTGCTGTTATATATGGCCGGGAGACATTTAAGTGCCAAACAGTTAGGCTTCATTAAATACTCAAAACCTTAGGAATAAGGATAACCTAGACTCATTTTTATTAAAACTTAAAAATAAGAAAAAGCTGATGCATAAGCAAATTAACCACTTGCCAAAACAAAACTTTATTACAAAAGAATAAGATTCAGACACTTAATATCCTAGCATCCATAATATACATTAATGAAAAAGGAATCATTAGAAAAGTGAAGAAATAGGAAATTGTGACCCTGACCTACAGAAAAAAAAAATCAATCAACAGAAACAAGATTCATAAATAATGGCAGAAGTTGCAGGCAGACTTTAAAAGTTTGTTACGTATTATTAAAGATTGAAAGGAAAACCATGAACATAATCAGAAAACAAACAGGATATCTCAATAGAGAAATGGAATTATTAAGGAATGGAAATTGTACAATAGAAAAATATAGCATCGAAAATGAAAAGTTAATGATACGGGCTTAAAATATTAAACACTGTAGCGAACCTGAAACTGGTGCAGTGAACAAAACCATGACAGAGAACTTAAGCGGCTGTGTGAACTTGAAAACATATAACAGAAGCAATCCAGAATGGAAGATGAAAGAGGAAAATGAGAGACAGAACACAGAACTCCCACCCGGGGCACAGGATCAAGTGGTCTAATGGCCTCACACATACATGTAACAGGAGTCAGAGAAGAGGACAGAAAAACTAAAGTGGGAAAAATATCAAAAACTGCAAATTTGACAGAAACTCTAAACCCACAAATCCAAGAATCTCAACAAACTCCAAGCAGGATGAACTAAAAAAAAAAAAAAGAAAAGAACAAAACAAAAGAAAAAGCAAGCAAAAAAAAAACAACGAGGCGCATCACAATCCTAATGCTAAAAAATAAGGACAAAAGAGAAAATTATGAAAGCAGAAAAAAAACCTGTAATCTAAAAGATCTCCAATTACCATCTCAGCTTCTACCTTAAGAAATTATAAACATAAGAGCAAATTGAACTAAAGTAAACAGAAAAAACAAAAGTAAAAAGAACAGAATGAAAGAAACAGGAAAAAACAAAATCAGTGAAACCAAATGCTGGTCCTTTGAGAAGATCAATAAAATTGATAAACTTCTAGCCAAATATGGGCATGATCACAGAAGTATGCAACAGAGCAAAATAAGGAGAACCCCAGCTTTCTAGTCAGAAGGTGAGAGACAAGGAGCCAAGGAAACAAAATATCAGAAACATCACAAAGGAGGTGGAACTGGGGAAAGCAATCTCATAAAGATGTTTATGAATTCCAGGGTTCATAAACATGCCTGGATCTGATCACAACACACAAGACTATCAGAACTGAACCAACAGACAGATCATGCAGGCCTCAGACCAGCTACTGGATGGCACATGAGCAGGACAGAGCCAACAGAACTACAAAGATTTTAAAAACTGAACTGATATAAGAACTACAGTCCAGAGAAATAGTTGGGGCTTACAGCCTGAATCTAACCAGATTTGCTAAAACAAAATTAACATTATCCAAAGGATTTAAAACAAGACCCAAAGTCTGACACTAATAGTCAGAACATCCAGGATAAAATCCAAGATTATGTGGCATTTGAAAAAAAAACAGGAAAATCTCAACTTGCATAGGAGAAAAAAAAAACAAACACCACACAAATACAAAGACTTCTATTCAATACTTTAAATTAGCTATTATGAAAATGTTGGAAAAAGTTAACTAGTGAACCCTTTGCAACATCTTAGAGGAGATGAAGATAGAACTCACTGTATAGGCCCAATACTAGAATGGAGATAACTGGAAAGAATCATTATACAAGAAAAACAGACCAATAATATGTATCTAATCTGGATAACAGAAAAGAATTTTAAAAACTGTTTGATTTAGCTGCTCAGTTGTGTTCAACTCTTGTGACCCCATGGACTATAGCCCACCAGGCTCCTCTGTCCATGGAATGTCCCAGATAAGAATACAGAGAGTAGGTTGCCCTGCCTTTCTCCAGGGGATCTTCCCAACCCAGGATCCAAACCTGCTTCTCTTGGATTGCAGGCTGTCTCCTGCATTGCACTGAGCCACCAGGGGAGAGCAGAATCTGCCCAGAAGGGAACCGGCTAGGTGTTCCGGCCCTGTCCATCAGCACCTTGGCTCAGCTGAGCCACTGATACCAACAGATCATAGCATCTGAAAGTCACAACTTTAAGATTTTTTTGTCATAATATGGAAAGTATGTCAAGGCTGGGAAAGGAGTACATCAAGGTTGTATATTTAACTTATATGCAGAGTACATCATGCAAAATGCCAGGCTGGATGAAGTTCAAGCTGGAATCAAGATTGCTGGGAGAAATATGAATAACCTCAGATATGAAGATGACACCACCCTTATGGCAGAAAGTAAAGAGGAACTAAAGAGCCTCTTGATGAAGGTTCAAAGAGGAGAGTGAAAAAGCTGGCTCAACATTCAAAAAACTACAACCATGGCATCCAGTCCCATCACTTCATGGCAAATAAACAGGAATACAATGGAAACTGACAGACTTTATTTTCTTGGGCTCCAAAATCACTGCAGACGGTGACTGCAGCCATGAAATTAAAAGATGCTTGCTTCTTGGAAGAAAAGCTATAGCAAACCTAGACAGCATATTAAAATTCAGAGACATTACATTGCTGGCAAAGGTCCATATAGTCAAAGCTATGGTTTTCTAGTAGTCATGTATGGATGTGAGAGTTGGAGCATAAAAAAGGCTGAGCACTGAAGAAATGATGCTTTCGAACTATGCTGTTGAAGAAGACTCTTGAGAGTCCTTTGGACTGCAAGGAGATCAAACCAGTCAAATCCTAAAAGAAATCAGTCCTGAATATTCACTGAAAGGACTAAAGCTGAATGTCCAATACTTTGGCCACCTGATGTAAAGAGCCAATTCACTGGAAAAGACTCTGATGCTGGGAAAGACTGAAGGCAGGAGGAGAAGGGGATGACAGAAGGTGAGATGGTTGGATGGCATCACTGACTCGATGGACATGAATTTGAACAAGCTTCGGGAGCGTTGAAGGACAGGGAAGCCTGGCATGCTACAGTCCAAGGGGTCGCAAAGAGCCGGATGTGACTGAGCGACTGAACAACAAGAAGAAAATTATTTCATTGACCCTTGTAAAAACTTATTTCTAATTTTGCTAATAAGAATATGGAGGGTAAGACATCTCCACAACAGTTGGCTACTTATATACATAAAATAGTTCACTAAGCTGTGAAAAGTCCAGACCTACTGCTGACAGAAAGTTCATCCTTTTTTTCCAAACCCTTGTTACAAGAAAAAAAGGTTCCCTGCCAAAGAATTGATGCTTTTGAACTGTGGTGTTGGAGAAGACTCTTAGGAGTCCCTTGGACTGCAAGGAGATCCAACCAGTCCATCCTGAAGGAGATCAGTCCTGGGTGTTCACTGGAAGGACTGATGCTAAAGGTGAAACTCCAATATTTTGGCCACGTCATGGAAAGAGTTGACTCACTGGAAAAGACCCTGATGCTGGGAGGGATTGGGGGCAGGAGGAGAAGGGGATGACAGAGGATGAGATGGCTGGATGGCATCACCAACTCGATGGACATGAGTTTAGGTAAACTTCGGGAGTTGGTGATGGACAGGGAGGCCTGGCGTGCTGCAGTTCATGGGGTTGCAGGATCGGACACGACTGAGCGACTGAACTGAACTGACTGAAGATGTGGGAATGTGACATGGCAAGTAAAAGAATCTAGGCTATTTATGTTAATAGAAAATAATGATTTAGGTGTTTTAAAATAGAAGACTTAAGATTATATGTAACACAAATATATAATATATACCATTTAGATTTGACATTAACATTACATAGCGCCAAGTCACTCGGTTGTGTCCGACTCTTTGCAACCCCATGGACTATACAAACCATGGGATTCTCCAGGCCAGAATACTGAAGTGGGTAGCCTTTTCCTTCTCCAGGGGCTCTTCCCTCCCCTGGGACTGAACCCAGGTCTCCTGCATGTTAGGCTGATTCTTTACCAGCTGAGCCACAAGGGAAGCATTACATAATGTAACATTAATCTTCTTTAGTATTAACTATATCTTTTCATTGTTTTCTTCAGTGCAGTTTTTTTCAAAATTGATTAAAAGGAATGCAGCTCAAATCAAGCTAAATGATAAAAACAAAATTTAGCTTTAAAAGTCAGCCATTTTGAAATGATGCCTGAGATTTGACAAAATGATCCAGGGGGTAGGGGTCACAGATGAAAAAGAATGCACAGAATCATTGTTTTCGTATGCTTGAAATTTTCACAATTAAAAATGTAAAAAGAAAACAAACCTTAGATATGCTAAAAGTGATTCAGGGAACATTTGTTTATTAACTTAATAAGAGCCTGGCTGGCACCTGGCAGGCCCAGTGTCCTGGAGCTACTTTAGTAGTCCTGCTTTTGTAGAGCAGAGAAGTATGGAGAAAGGGCACCTGCAATCTATATGCTCAAGAGCTATGGCTAGTTAAGATCTTAATTAGTTAGTATTAAATAAAATTTTTAAATTTTCAGCAAAGCTCCTCAGCTACGCTAACCACATCTCAGGTGTTCGAACAGCCACACATGACTAATGGCTAACGTAGTAGTAATTCAGACACAGAACATTTCCACCACAAAAAATTCTATTGGACAACACTGCTCTACAGTCTAGAGTTCAATTCTTAGCACTTAACAGTTCTGTATCTCTGGCTTAATTAAATTCATTAGCACTTCAACTGTGTCACCTGCAAAATGTGGACATTAACAACCTTGCAGGGTTAAGGTGAGAAATACAAACGTATATTAAGAATCTGAGAAAGCACTCAATAAAACGTTTATATAAAGTACAATATCAGTTCTAGCTTACAATAAATACTTAGACCCAATAAAGCTTGATTACAGAGAAACATGAAAGCAGAAACTGAATTAAAATACACAATCAAGAGGAACAAGGTCTCTATTCTGAGGTGACGTTAATGTTCTATCAACACATCTTAAAAGGGGCATAGGCTATAAGGGTTTGTGATCTGTCAAAACTAAAACAAAAAAAAGTATGCTCAAGACAACAATAGAACAACACAAAAGTGTGTGTTAGTCACTCAGTCATGTCTTTGTGACCCCATGGACTGTAGCCCGCTAGGCTCCTCTGTCCATGAAATTCTCCAGACAAGAGTACCGGAGTGGGTTGTCATTCCCTCCTCAGGAGATCCTCCCAACATAGGAATCAAACCTGGGTCTCTTGAACTGCAGACAGACTCACTGTAAGTAAGTATACTTTAATTTTTTTTAGTATTTTTAATCTCTGAAAAACTGCCTTTATTCTCCCTTTCCTTTAATTCTTTTAGTTGGAGCTTCCATTCACAGATAATATGCTATCCTTTTCATATCCTACTATTACAATCATGAAAACAAACTTAAGGATGATTTCTTCCCCTCCTGGTTTTATACTATTTTAAAAAATAATCGTGTTCTACTTCTATAATAAATGTCATCTAATGCAAGTGGTCACAGAACTCTTGTTGGTACTAGCTCACTCTACTGAAATGTTTTTAGTTGTATTGAGCCAAACTCTATATCCCTCTAATTTCTGTTTACTGATTCTAGCCCTTAAGAGTTCAGTTTACTCTCATTCAAGCTAAACATCTTTGTTCTTTTCACTGTTTCTCACATGAAAGTTTTAAGTCCTTTGACATTTTGTGCCACTCTCTGATGTGGATACAATATTGTTACCAAACTTGTATATTTTATTAAAACCAGTAAAATTTTTTAAAAAATTAATTTAAATGGGGTAGCTTAATTAAAAAAAAATAAACTTTTTAAGACTCCATCAGTATTTCACAAAACAAAGCATTTCAAAAATCCAAAGTAACAAGTACACAGTCTCAGAATAGAATTAGAAGGTCTGTGGGAACTTTACACCAGTATTTCTGTAGTGTGTCAGCATGAGACAGTCATCACTGGTCTGCATCACTCCAAGTTTTAGGTCTAGAAATTAAAATTACAGATAAGGTCTTACGAGCAGCAGAATTGAATGTGACCATCATCACCTGCTCACTAAATACTATAATCCTGTTAATGCATTGTGAAACTGCCAGACTTTCTTTACCTTTTTTCCCCCATCAGCATTAAATTATGTCACTTCAAAAAAGAAAACTGAACAAAATTTTAGAATTCCTGCTTAATATGAGTAGAACTCTGCTATGAATGTGAGTGTTTAAGGACAGGACAAAATTCAATAATAACTCCAGGTATATACTTATATGATTAACAGCCAGCTATTTAATTGTTCAGTTGCTACACTGTGTCCGACTCTTTGCAATCCCATGAACTGCAGCATGCCAGGTTTCCCTGTCCTTCAGTAGCTCCTGGAGCTTGCTCAAACTCATGTCCATTGAGTCAATGATGCCATCCAACCTTCTCATCCTCTGTTGCCTCCTTCTCCCCTTGCCCTCACTTTTTCCCAGCATCAAGGTCTTTTCCAGTGAGTCGGCTATTCACATCAGGTGGCCCAAAGCATTGGAGCTTCTGCTTCAGCATTAGTCCTTCCAATGAGTATTCAGGGTTGATTTCCTTTAGGATTCACTGGTTTGATCTTGCTGTCCAAGGGACTCTCAAGAGTCTTCTCCAGCACCCCAATTCAAAAGCATCAATCAGCACTCAGACTTCTTTACAGTCCAACTCTCACATTCATACACAACTGCTGAAAAAACCACAGCTATTTAAAAGAATCTACTTCTCTGGTGGCTCAGATGGTAAAGCGTCTGTCTACAATGCGGGAGACCTGGGTTCAATCCCTGGGTTGGGAAGATCCCCTGGAGAAGGAAATGGCAATCCACTCCAGTACTACTGCCTGGAAAATCCCATGGACAGAGGAGCCTGGTAGGCTACAGTCCATGGGATCGCAAAGAGTCGGACACAACTGAGCGACTTCACTCACTTCACTCAATTATTTCAATGAGAAATAATTCCAACAAGCTTAAGGAAAACAACGGAGTGGTTAGGAGGACACAGAGAAGTACAAGCGATTACTCAATTATATAAATGTAAATTATAAATTATTTTAAAGCAAACACTATTATTTTCCAGCATAACACATAAAAACAGAAATGAATATTTATAGGATAATGACTGGCCCCTTATTTCTAAACATTACAGAAGTCCTCATAAAAAACATACAGGCCAAGGAAGAAAGCAAATAAAATCACCCAGAGCATTATAAAATGAGACAACTAAAAGCTAACTTACATATAAGTGCATAAACATTTAGGACCAGAGCTCCAAGTTTCAAAAGGAGATGTCCAAAAGAAGGATATAGCAGGGTCCTAGTGGCCACTGATATGGGTTATAGTAAGTAGGATTCACTCAAGTTCACCAAAGTAAGAAGTCCGAAGAAGTACTGACAGACATGATGGATGAGGGCAATGACTACCGGGGAGTCAAAATGTAGAGGCTCAACAAGTCTGTAGGAGCAAAGGTGACAGTTTTAGTAGGGCTCAGCTTTGGAGCAGGAGCTGCCTCGAGAGGAGGAACTGTCGCTCGGAAGCTGGATGGCAGGGCAGCACTGAAGACAGAGGCCTGCTGAGTCAGCACAGAGCAAGGTGAGGGGTTCATTTTTATTTATGTTTTTAAAAGTTTGATAGTTTTTGTTATTTAGGCTGTGGTTGGTCTTCACTGCAGCACATGGGTTTCTTTAGTTGTGGCAAATGGGTTTAGTTGCCCTGTGGCGTGTGGGATCTTCGTTCGCCAACCAGGTATCAACCCAAGTTCCCTGCACTGGAGAGCAAATTCTTTACCACTGGACCACCAGGGAAGTCCCAAGGGGACTTATTTTAAAAACTGCATTTGACTGTAGCAACAAAGAGGGTATTCCTAAACTAAGACACTGAAGAAACCACCGAACCTCACCCCAAAATAAAGCTGTCTGTATCGCTGGTACAGTAAAACCCATCACAAATAACCTGAAGAGAAAAAAAGAACTCAGCATCCATACCAAATTACTTACATAGAATTTTTAAAAGTGAAAAATTTGGGCAGATGAAAACACACCGAAAACTATAGCAGTAAAACTGAGGAAAGATGTAACATTCCATCACAAATAAGAAATAACTAAAAAAAACAGATGCAGACATAAAAAACATCTCAAATCAAATACTCAAAATTTTAAATAGAGTGAATAAAAAGTTTAAATAACAGGAACAAAGTGAATTTAAAATAGAAAAAAAAAACACCAAAAAACCATCTCAGAAATGAAGACTAAATTATAAGATACACGATATAAAAGAACAGAAGGAAACAATATAAAAGAGATGCAAAGATACAATAAGCAAAGGTCACTGCAGAATGAAACAGCTGAACTAATATTCGAACTAATATTCAAAACTATAATTAATGACTCAAAGAAAACATCAATCTATAATCTGAAAACACATACCAGGGAAAATTTATCTAGAATAGTCAACACAGAGACATAACTAAGTAAAATAATTCAATTTTATAAAGAAAAACTCACATCTTCAAAAAAGACCACATCATCAACAAAGAAAAGAAAACCAGGTTGGCATCAGCAACATATAAACAAGACAATGGCAGGGCAATCATTTTTAAGAAATCTAAGAATATGTGAGTCAAGCTATCCTTCAAACATCAAGACTGTAGGAAAGCACTTTTAACATCTAAGCCCTTAAAAGGTTTCCACAAGCACGGTTGAGGAATCTCTACTAGACAGTAAGTTTCATCCAACCAAGAGACAATAAAACTTCAGGAAAAGGTCAGTCACTTAAATATTAACTCTATTTATAGAATTAAATCTAAAACAAAGGTATTGATGAGAGTAGAATATACATAAAATGGCATGTTCTCACAAAGTAATAAAGCCAGAGGAAAAGAAACTAGAAAAAAAATTGAGTAGAATAAGTTCATTCACACATTATAATCACAGCATAAAATTCCCTCCCCTCCACACCCCTAAATAAGAAAAAAGATAACTAGAAGAATTTTTTTTTTTTTGGCCACACCTGCAGCTTGAGGGATCAAACCTGGGCCCAGAGGGTAAAAGAGTCAACTCTGAACTGCCAAGGACTGGAGTCCAGAGTCAGCTGGACTGCCAAGGACTGGAGTCCAGAATCAGCTGGACTGCCAGGGAATTCCCAGGAATTTTAAAAGTATAAATATAAAAGTAACTCACTAAAACAAAAATATAAACCTCCTTAAATACCAAAATAAAAATATTTTTTAAAATTACAAAAAAAAATTACAAAATAAGTAACATAAAACCAAGATAAGGTCAATTCAGTGGAAAAGGTAACATCTTTAACAGACCATACCTATATTATACATTTACTAACACATTCTTGATGAAAGTGAAAGTGGAGAGTGAAAAAGTTGGCTTAAAGCTCAACATTCAGAAAACGAAGATTATGGCATCTGGTCCCGTCACTTCATGGGAAACAGATGGGGAAACAGTGGAAACAGTGTCAGACATTATTTTGGGGGGCCCCAAAATCACTGCAGATGGTGACTGCAGCCATGAAATTAAAAGACGCTTACTCCTTGGAAGAAAAGTTATGACCAACCTAGACAGCATATCCAAAAGCAGAGACATTACTTTGCCAACAAAGTTCTATCTAGTCAAGGCTATGGTTTTTCCAGTGGTCATGTATAGATGAGAGAGTTGGACTGTGAAGAAAGCTGAGCGCCAAAGAATTGATGCTTTTGAACTGTGGTGTTGGAGAAGACTCTTGAGAGTCCCTTGGACTGCAAGGAGATCCAACCAGTCCATTCTGAAGGAGATCAGCCCTGGGATTTCTTTGGAAGGAATGATGCTGAAGCTGAAGCTCCAGTACTTTGGCCACCTAATGTGATGAGTTGACTCATTGGAAAAGACTCTGATGCTGGGAGGGATTGGGGGCAGGGGGAGAAGGGGACGACCGAGGATGAGATGGCTGGATGGCATCACGGACTCGATGGATGTGAGTCTGAGTGAACTCCGGGAGTTGGTGATGGACAGGGAGGCCTAGTGTGCTGCAATTCATGGGGTCGCAAAGAGTCGGACACGACTGAGCGACTGAACTGACTGACTGACTGCACTTACCAGGGACTTTTATACATATCTCACTACCTGACCAGTAAAGTAGGACAGAAAAATATTGTTTTTCGCTTTTTATTCAAATTTACAAACTAAGGCTTAAAAAGCATAAAAGATAAAGTAAAGCAGTCAGGATTAAAACCCATCATCTTAAAATACAAATTGAAGAAACATGTAATATTTTATTTCCTGCTTTAAAAGCATTACTTAGCCACCCCTTTTCAAAAATCTTTAGAAGGAATTAGCCTGAAACTTTTGATATTCTGAGTACAAAGCTTCTTCGAACAAAGAAAATGTCTGAAGAAGTTTAAGTCTATTTAATGGCAGTGGCAACTAAGTCAGCAACGACTGTGGCACTATCTCAGGTACTAGATGCAAGAAGTTCTGGTTTAGTAAATGACAAACAGCAGAGTGAAGGAAGAGCTACTCAGATCCAGGTTGTGTGATCTCTAAGTTCACATTCAGCCACTTCCAGTAGAATATTAGTTTTGAAAACACATAGGGGCATTTTGAGCACACCAAATTTGAAGTTTGCTTCTGTAGGATTTGTCTACCAGAAATACTAGGTGAATCAGAAAACTGCACTCAGCTGAAATGAGCCGAATAGGCACGCACGGCACTGACACACACCTCAGACATCTAAGCGCCCTCAGTTCATCTCGTGGGCTACAAATCACACCCACCCACCCTGGTGTTACAACTTTCTCTGAGATTTAAGGTAACTTTCCTTCCATCACTTCACAGTAATTCACCAGCTGCAATACTTGACACCCACTTCTACAAGTAAACTTCCAAAAGGCAGTATTTGTATTACAGTATTTACGTATATGTTAGCCATTTTACCTATGTAAAACTGTGCTCTCAGTTTTATTAGGTTCTTACCTTGATTTCTAATTTGTTATCCATGAAGTTTTTAATTGTTATGGCCCAACTCTATTTTTCTGTGGGTTATTACCTGATTTTAGTCAGCAATTGCATAATACACTGACTTTCAAGAACTTATGCCCTGATGTAGCACAACTGACTGTATATAAAGCAATTAGAAATATACTTTAAACAACGCAATCATAAGTATTGTTTACACTTATTACAATTTCCTCATAAGAGTAAAACAAGGTTTAGATCAGCTTATATGGGGTTGGGGAGAAGCCTAGCAAAGAATCTAGCTCAAAATAGATGAGCAATAAATGCCAAGTTACTACATTTTCCCTTTCTTAAAGATTCTGACTTAGTTCCAAAGCACTGATAACCAAAGGTGAAAAACAGGATACCATATTAACTGAAAGCCATTAACATAGGAGAAATTTTTTTTTCTTAAATCAGAACCACCACCATGAAATACACAACCAACTCCAGGGACTTTTCCCCCTCTAGGTCTGTACTCTTAAAACGAACTTTCAATTCTCCTTTCACACGCTATCAGATAAAACACCTCTTACAGATTACACACAGAAATGTTCAACTATCTCCTCTATAAAAAAAAAACTTTAAGATTAAAATTATCACCAGCTTCAAACAAGATTGTAATTGTCCCAGGAGGTTTTAGGTGAAATTTCAAAGGATCTCAACTGAAAATGTGTTCATATTATTTTACTTATGAAAGAAAATCTCAGTGGAATACACATATAAAGTAACAAAAACACTATCATCATCATCATTTATTTCTATATTTCAATTTACATTTTACTTTTAAATAGCCAAAAAGATTGCTTTATTAATCTATAATGGATTAATTCCATAATAATGGAAAATTTTTAGTTTCAAATTAAGTAATGAAAATACAATTCATACCTTACCCACGGAGGGGGGGAGTGGGGGAATCACATACAACACATCAAACTAGTTTTGTTTTGTTTTTTCAGTTACAACTTTAATCAAGTTGTACAGCATGCATCTTAAAACAGCTTAAATGTAAATGTACTGCTGACGTTCCAGGTAAATTCCCAGAAGTCAAGAATAAGGTTTTCTTTCCCTTCATGTTCTACTATATACACTAAGAACCATCACTTTTGAATCTCCACTTGTTCTTCTTACCATCAACACCAGCAACTGACATTTCTGAAATCATTTTCACTAAAAATCTTAAGTTCTTCTCTTTTCAGTAGGGCTATTGCCTACTAACAGAGAGCAGAGTTGTATTAAAATTTAGATATGAATGCTGACAGTTGGCTAGGCTCACTGATTAAATGGCTTGCTCTGCCACACCAGCTTGCCAGCAAGCCTTTCTCAAATTCCAAGAATTCAATTTGATTTTTAAGTTTTCTAAAAAACACCTACAAAGCAACTCTAAATCACAAATGTTCTCCCTTCTAACATTTTATATTCCTGTCTCATATCATATACACTGGTCCTCACCCCTGACTTTATCAGAATCAGTTTTAGAGCTTTGTGAAACTACAGATGACTCACCCAACAGGGTCTACATGATAAACATTCTCATTTAATCCAGGTACCATTTTTCCTCCAATGCTAACGTAACCAAAAAAGAAACAATAAAAATGTTCCCTTATGCTTTTGTGATGGGAGAAAGGCCATGTAAACAAACCTAATACTATGATTCATTCATAAATACAACTTCCAAGGCTTTACCAAGTAATACAGGTTCTGCCTGATATCCTACAATTACCTCATATAATACTGTATTCTATCTTGCCAAGGCCCAGGTTAACTCCCTTCTCCAAAAACCTTTACGCAAGCACAAAATCCAAAGATGAAGATTTCTCTCTCCTGCCTGTAGTCACTGTCTTCATGCTCACTTCATGCAAAAATATGTACTAATTAACAAAGTCCCCATTCTCATAAAACCCACATCTTAATTATAGAAGACATGTGATAAATTACTTGTGTATATGTGTGTGTGTGTATATTATATGTCAAATAATGATAAGGAGAAAAATACAGCAAGGAAGAAAATACAGAGATGAGGTGAAGAGGGTTTTGGTCAAGGAGGGCCACAATATAACATTTAGAGAATATCTGAGCAGAATTCTATCAATAAAAGAAATAAGAGAAGAAATGAACCATGCAGGTATCTGGAGGACAAAATTCTGAACAAACAGCCTCTGTGTATGATCCCTTCTATAACTTAGCTTTTTATGTCCAAAAGCACTTTTATGAACAAAGAAAATAAATTTAAATCAATGCTTTCTAAGAAACGCATTATCAGAAGCAGAAATATTAAAGGAAATAAGAATGCACACTAAACAAAGAGATCCCTTCTGTTAAAGCCAGTTGGCCAATAGCTCTCCTGTCCATCAATCAAACAGAGCACCATGTCTGCCTCTGTGGAAACTGCTTTTAACCAGTCTTCAAAGTTAACAGTTGGAATGGCAACTCTTTATCATCAAATAACTTAGTTTGTATAATCCCCAGTAAAGGTTCAAGACTGCAAGGCTTTGAAATACTCACAGAATCGAACATTAAATTCAGGTTCCTATTAGCTTTTGTCTGCTTTTCTACACATATAGTGTTGTCTTTTACAATCGAAAACTAAAATGTAGTCATTCGTTGTTTTTTTTAACCCAAATACTCTATTCCCAAAATACCTGCACAAATAAACACTGTAATCTACTCTAACTCAAAAGCATCATTTCTTAAATATTTCATGTTTCTAACACAATAAAGCATTTAAAAATATATATGCTTTGTCAATTCACATAAAGACATACACTTATGTGTTTGTTCACCCTACACCCATTCCATTAAGAATTTAGGATAGAAAGTTAAAAGAAAACAAATCAGTAAATTCACAACATATCAGTTTTTTCTTTTCATATGATTTTTTAGATTTTCTATTCAAAGCATTAAAAAATAAAAACTTTAAAAGTATGTTGTGCCTTATAAGAATATAGTGTTTATTTAAAATATAGCTATTTTACATTATAGCAAAACTGCATTTCGTTTCCTAATTCACCTTTAAACAAATTCATTCTAGTTCAAACGTTTGGTTACCTGCTGTATACAGAAGAAAGGGGACTTCAGAGCAGCTAAAACTTTGTATCAATTTTTTGTTTTCATTATATTCTAAACATATACAGTACAGGCAAAAGTATATTAAAGCCAATTTCAAGGTTACTATCCAAACTCAGTTGCAAAACTATTATTGTCACACAGAAATTAAAGTCAGTTGACCTTCCCATGTGCATATGGAAATCTCCTTGTTAACAATTCCTAATTTTAATTTAGTTCATGTGCAACTCCATCCAACCTACATATCATTAACTGTAGAAACAGCACTTTTTCCAAAAGCAATAACTAAAATGAAATAATTTACCTACAATATTTTAGGTACCCACAACATGTGTAGCCACCAACAATTATTAAAACTCCTTTTAACTAATAAAGAACTAGGTGGGTGTGGTATAAGTGTCCTGAACGTTTCACTCCTTACACTAGCTGTTACCCTTAATCTCAGTGTGTTCCTTAATAAACATGTCCCTGTCTTGAGATGCTTTGAGACTAGAGCAGGATTCTACAAGTGCACTGTCCACTGTGGCTATGTGAATTTAAATTAATTAAAATTAATAATTCAGTTCCTCAATCACACTAGCCAGATTTCAAGTGTACAACAGCCACAAATGGTTAATGACTATGATAATGGACAGAACAGATATAGAACATTTCTATCATCACAGGAAGTTCCACTGTGCAATACAAAGAGTAAGTTTCCAATAAACTGCAAATATTATCACCATGCTATGCTAACTTCTCTTACCACTTTTCTAGGAAAGAAAATTTTTACCCATTAGACTTTTAACTAACGACATAAATCATTCAGCTATAGTCCAAAAATAGATTAACACTGTACGTATTTTAAGTACTTCCAATTTAAAAGATTTTTTTTCTTACAATTCACACTAACATCTAAAGAGAAGAGAAAATAAAGCAAAGGCACTAACAGTCACCAAAGTAGCTTCATTCTAAGGTATTAGGGTATGTCCAACTACTTTTCCAAGTGGGCTAAAATCTAAAAAGGTGTGGATTTCACTCTACCCTAGCAATCTCATTATTCCTACGCTTAAGCTATATCCCAAGAAAGTCACGTAAAGATCTGGTAATGCCCCTCAAACTATTTAGATAAACAAATAGCATCATAGGTAGGCAAATACACACTTTCTAATAACTCAGTTTTCCAAACTGTTAAAATGGTATGTCATTACAACAACAACAAAACACCTCTGGCAAACACAAATAACTCTTCTTTAAACCCCCACATAATATCACATTAAATTCATCACCTGTTCTTTCTATAGACAAATTAAGACATATTTTGCAGACATTTTGACCAACTCATGGCAAGGCTTTAGCATTTCAGAACACAGCAGAGTAAAATGAGGGGAAAAGATGGGCCAAATATGCAACAAAATTGAATTTCAGATACCAACTAGAACAAGCCAAGAAAATCCACTACAGAAATTTTGAAATTTTTTTACACACCGACGTGTAAACCAGGTTTCTTTTGAAAAATTAAGGCAAAAATATACTTCATTATTTTGAAATCAATGTTTCAAATTTTTTAAAAATACAAACTAATTTCATTCTTATACAACTTCACTACGAACAAGCAGGATACAACTAACAAAGCACTAGCTGAAAACCTGAATGCTAATGGAAAGATTTAACAGTTACTAACCTAGCAACACTCGATTACAAGGTATTAGAGTATGCAAACTTTTGTGGGGGGAGGCGGGGAGTGGTTGAAATCAAAAGCAGTAACTACTACAAGTACTGAAGAAGCAGAAACAACTTTGTAAGAGCAAATACTAACCATACTTTAGTTAGTAATATTTTCATTTTTATGTAAGAGAACAATAAGGATATTATATTCCCTTTCATTTAATGATTTTTACATTTCCTCTGCACACACTTTATAACAAGTCCTTTAGCACCTTGATTTTAGCAACGAATTTAAGGGACTTCCTCCACTATCACCACCAAATAAATGTTTTTAAAAGTTTAAGATGTTTAATCAAAAATTGTTATGCTATGAATGGTAAAGCAAACTGTGGTACATCCACATGGCAGAATTCGACTCAGCAATTAAAAAGAACAAACTATTGATACACTCAACAATCTGGATGAATCTCAAGGGAATCTGGTTACACGCACAAAAAAGGCTAATCCTAAAAAGTCATGCACAGTATGACTCTTTTCAGTAAACATTCTTCAATGAGCAAATTATAAAAACAGAGACCAGATTAATGGTGGTTGCCAGTCTCAGGTTAGAGGAGACGGGAGGAACAGGAGAGAGTGCAGTTCTAAAAGGGCAACAGCGGGCTCCTTGTGCTCATGGAACTGTTCTGTATGTTGACTGTAATGACGGTTATGTAATCTACACGTGTGGCAACACTGCAAAGAACTAAATATACACACAAATTAGTACAAGTAAAACGGAGAAATCTGAATAAGACTGGCAGATTGTATCAACATTATGATATTGAACTATGGCTTTGCAAAGCATTAGCAGTGGGGAAACTGGATGAAGAGTACAAGGTAATCTATTATTTTTTTAAATTATGTGCAACTCTACAGTCAACCTCAAACTAAGGGGTTTTTTTTAAGTGCTGCCCTAACAATTAGGAAAATTTAATAAATTGGATATTAGACAATACTAGGGAGTGATTATTAATATTATTATGGCTATACAAAATGATATCCTTACTCTAAGAGGATGCTTTGCTGAAGCATGTAGGGATGAAGATCAGGCCAGCAATTTCCTTTCAACTCTTGTATATGTGTGAGGACAGAGAAAAAGGAAATCTGGCAAAATGTTAAATGTTTACAGAATCTACAAGGGCTCCGTGTACTCATCTCAACTTTTAACTTGAATTTTTTCAAAGTAGAGTTGGGGAGGAAGATTAACAACAAACTACTATCCTAAAACTATGTTACAGTCGAACCTACACACCAATTACTCTTTTAAAATATAAAAAAATAAACTTCTAGTGAAATAGTGATACAGTCCTACATACACTCCATTAGTCTAAAAACCAAAAAACTGGGAATAAGGATTTCAAGGTAACTAAGAGGTACATCGTATTGGATGTGACTTTCTTACATGTGTTTCCATACTTAATGACTAAATCTATAGGCATATGGATGTTTTTGTAAAATCAAAGTTAGTTCAACACGGGTCTAGAAAACCCCCGTCCTTGGAGTTGTTATACTTTTCAAACAAACGAAATACATTTAAACTGCAAAAGGAAAACACTAACACTTCCGTAACACACACTCCAAATTTTAAGTCTTAAGTTTGGTTGTTGTTGCTCAGGTTCTAAGTCGTGTCCGATTCTTTGCGACCCCATGGATTTCAGCTTGACAGGCTGCAGTTTGGCAGTTTGGTAAACGTAGTTAATTCTTCCAAAGAAATGTCTGCATGAAAGCGGCAACCCACACAGCCAAACAAAAGCGTGCTACAGAGTGTTAATTACAGCACCTAAGCTACAAGACATTCTACAACGTAAACAGTCCCTCCAAGCATCATCTTATTAATGTATCAAAAAAAAAAAAAAGCAAACTGCACATATCTGATATGCAGGAAATTATCGAGCCTAAGCTACCGTCAAAAAGATCCATTACAAAAGTTCTTATATTCTCTTTTCTCTGCTAATTTCTTGCATTCGTATTAACACACTTCAGTCTATATTAAACACTTGTCTAGAACTTCTCAACTAAAAGCTCTCAACTTTTCACTTCCTACTGGACCGCCCCCTCGCAATGGGCCCCACCTCCAAGGAGGGTGATGGGGTGGGGCTGTTTCCCGCTCGGAAACTAAGAAATAAATGTCTTTTCCCTACTCCAGAAAGGAGGGAATGAGAGAGGCCGAGAAGCTGGAGACGCAAGATCCCTACTGACTACCAGGGTAGTCGTTTAGAAAGCTTCCTCTCCTCTTCTGAACGCTTCTTCCTTCCCTCCTCCCAGGTCAATCAGTGACCCCGAGTCGGGCGGGGACAGGTGAATCCCAAGAGGAGAGTAAGAGGGAGGGACGGACCATGGAGGGAGAGCCGCGCTTGGGCAATGAATGAGCGGTGCGGCATCCGCACCACCTGTTCCTTCCAAGGGTGCCACCCTGGCCTGCCGGCAGCGTTCCCACATCAGCCGGGCCGCCGCTCCTGCCCCTGCCGCCCGGTTCCCTGCTGAAGGCAGGCCTCTCCTCCCTTCGCTCGGGACGAATGAGAACCGGTCGTCTAGAAGCTGGGAGCAAGGGGCCTACTCCGCAACCACGGCCTTCGGAGCGTGGGGACCGGGAGGAGGAAACCTGTGGTCCCGGGCGCGCGGGCCGAAGAGGGACCTCAAGGAAGGGACGAAGGAGTGCATGCGGCCTGACTAGGAGTACGAAGGCGGGGTCCCGGGCGGGGGTGGCCCGGTGCCCGGTGGGCCGAGGTTAGGGGTGACAGGCCCGTGTACCGGCTAAATCCTCCTCGCTGCCTGCCCGGAGCCTCACACCTACCAGGATCCGCTTGAAGAGCGCGTTCTCCTTGGGCGGGAGGCTCACGGCCGGCATCGTTCCGGCTCCTCCCGCTGCTCCCGCCACCGCCCGGCTCGGTCAGCCTGTTTGTCCGACCGCCGCCGCCGCCGTCGTCCTGGCTGCTTCAGCCTTGATTGCCCGGATCCACCGCCGCCACCAGGCCTCCGGTGTCACCGCGTCGCCCAACCCCGACACCCCCTTCCCCTCGTAGTCTTTTTTTCCTTTCTCTCTTAACACTGCCGCCGCCTCCCCCCCCCCAACGGGTCTCCGTCGGCGGTTCACGTGGTAACTGAACAGACCGACAGAGGCAGCCAAAATGGCGGACGCCGAGGGCTTTCCCACCCGGGTCACACCTACTAGCGCGCAGGCGCGATGACCTCCTTTCCCCACCTCCTCTTCCTGGAGCTTGCTGGGAAACCTGGAGGCCGTCAGGCCCGCGGAGGCCTTAAGGGTCTCGACAGGCCCCGCCCATCCTTTCGGTTTCTTGTCTTGGAGGCACTGGGGAAGCTTGGGGAAAGTGACCGGCTGCGGTTCCGACCGCCTCAGCATCGCGTCTCCATTGCTAATTGCTAGATTGGCCTTTCATTCATTGGGTAGGCTCTCCCAGTCTGTATAATCAGAGTTCGAGCCTGAAGTGCTAAAATGCGGGTGTTCAAGAAGCGCTGTGTTTGATGGACAGAGTGCCTGGTTGAGCAGCAGAGGCGGAGGAGACTTGTAAACTGATACAGAGAGGATGGAGCTTAATGGAGTCTGAAAAGCGTGAAAGAGTTAACCAATTAAACGGGCCTGGCTGGGGTATCCAGGATCTACTCTGTTACTCAGCCAGATCATATTTGCACTGCCAAAGAAACGTCTGAAGGTTAAAGTGTGTTTTCATTTTATCAGCGAGTTCATGCAATGCAGTGTTGGGTCACCTTGAGGAGTGAAGAATTCAAGGTCACTGACTCCCTTGGAGCTGGCTTCAAGCAAGTGCTTAATACTCTGACTGTCCGTCACTAGAAATCCTTAAATCTTAGGAAGCCGAAGAGTATCTGGCAAGGATACTAGAGAACTGCTGCAGTAAGCAAGGTCAGACTGGATACTGAATAGAACTTCTTCGAAGTCATTTCACTAAAAATCGACAGTGAAACTATTTTAAAAGTGGCATTCTATCAATGACTACAAATTTTCACATCATAAGAACAATTTTTATCCTTGATTGCTTTTGATTCTCTCTCTCCAGATCCTGAATTCCATCAGTAGTAGCATTTTTTACATCGAGTCATTAAATAATACTTCCAGTAGCTTTGATCTTTTAATCATAGTTACACAGATATTTTGCTGGTTTTGGCTTGCTCTTATTAATGCGCCATGGAAGGTGTGAGTTGAGTAAGATGTTTTCCTGTGGAAAAATCTGGGACCAATACTTGGGTTTTCTGGTGTTATCTTGAATGCCCTCTCCTTTTGCCTGAGTCACCAGTGAGATCGTTGCAGTCAAATCCCAGAATTTCTTTAAATTCTGTGATCTCTTTAAAAGTTCCATTAAGAAAATTCTGGGTATAAGAAACAGTGTTTGAGTTTTGAAATATGACCAGTTTTTTAACTTTAGTTTTAAAAGGAAAAAAAAAAACTAAGAACTAATTTAGAATTCATAAAATACAGTTGTTATTTAGTGATAACCTTCAAACTTCACACCCTCCTCAACAGGTTTTTCAACTATCTGAACTATTAAAAAGTAGAAAAATCGTGTAACTCAAGGTGTTAATTTTAGCTTAGCTTCTCACTTGAGTTTCCAAATCTCTAGCTTCATATCCAAAAGTACTTTTAGCAATATTATTTGCTATGTTTTTCTAAATTTCTCCTGTAAATAATATTCGGTTTTCACCATGGGGGAAGAAAATTTCTAATCTTTGAAACAAACAGTAGTTTCCACCAGAAGCTGAGTAACTGAATAGATGAGCCAGCAATATAGTTTGGCAAATATGTTCCTTTTGGCTGATGACAAATAACAATATTTAAGACTCAGTGAATACTAGTCTGATTCAACATTTATGTGAGTTACATCCTAGTTCAAATGCACTTACTGATAGTTGGACCACAAGGTTCATGATTTGATAGCCTGAACTCAAGAAAATGTCTACTCTGATAAGCACCACTGTTTGGCAAATAGAAATCCCATTTAACAGGTTATACTCTGAATGACAGCAATGTAGGGAGTTAACATATCCCAGACTAGATGTCAGGTGGTGATGATGATGATAATGGTTAGTTCATTCATCTTACCTCATGTATTTGCATATCACTTTTGTGATAAATCAACCATAACCAGATGGCTCAGTGGTAAAGAATCTGCCTGCAATGCAAGAGCTGCAGGTTCGGTTTCGGGTAGGGAAGATCCCCAAGAAAAGGAAATGGCAACCCACTTCAGTATTTTTGCCTGGGAAATCCCATGGAGAGAGGAGCTGTTGGGGTTGCAAAAGAGTTGGACACAACTTAGCGACTAAACAACAATCATAAATATATAACTTTGCAAACTTTAATTCTACAAAAGGGAAATGTAGAGTGAAATTCCTCTGTCTTCATATATGTAAGATGTTCTCTATTGACACTTTTAGATCTTTACATATTTAAATTTTATAGAAGGAAACAAATCTATGTTTTTGCCACTCAACGTTTACAAAATATTAACGTTTCTGTGATTGCTTCTTTCTTTTAAACAAAAGCTTTCAGATACTTCCATCCCTCTCTAGATTCTGAATTTGGTGTGTAGTACTCTCATGCTTCATAAATCAATAAACAGTTGTTCGGTCACTAAGTCATGTCTGACTCTTTACAACCCCATGGACTAAAGCACGCCAGGGTTCCCTGTTCTTCACTATCTCCCGGAGTTTGGTCAAATTTATGTCCATTGAATGAGTGATGCTATGTAACCATCTCATCCTCTGCCGCCCCTTTCTCCTTTTGCCTTCAATCTTTCCCAGGATCAGAGTCTTTTCTTTCTCATCAAGTGGCCAAAGTATTGGAGCTTCAGCTTCAGGATCAGTCCTTCCCATGACGACTGCTCAGGGTTGATTTCCTTTAGGATTGACTGGATCTTGCTGTCCAGTTCCATTCAGTCATGTGCAACTCTTTGCGACCCCATGGACTGCAGCACACTAGGCCTCCCTGTCCATCACCAACTCCTGGAGTTTACTCAAATGTATGTCCATAGAGCTGGTGATGCCATCCAACCATTTCATCCTCTGTCATCTCCTTCTCCCGCCTTTAATCTTTCCCAGCATCAGGGTCTTTTCCAATGAGTCAGTTCTTCGCATCATGTGGCTAAAGGATTGAAGCTTCAGCATCAGTCCCTCCAATAGATATTCAGGCCTGATTTCCTTTAGGATTGACTGGTTGGATCTCCTTGCAGTCCAAGGGACTCTCAACAGTCTTCTCCAACACCACAGTTCAAAAGCATCAATTCTTCGGCGCTCAGCTTTCGTCGAGTCCAACTCTCACGTACATGACTACTGGAAAAATCATAGCTTTGACTAGACAAACCTTTGTTGGCAAAGTAATGTCTCTACTTTTTAATATGCTCTCTAGGTTGATTATAACTTTTCTTCCAAAGAGCAGGTGTCTTTTAATTTCATGACTGCATCACCATCTGCAGTGACTTTGGAGACCCCAAAAATAAAATCTGTCCCTGTTTCCACTGTTTCCCCATCTATTTGCCATGAAGTGATGGGACCAGATGCCATGATTTTAGTTTGCTGAATGCTGAGTTTTAAGCCAACTTTTTCACTCCCCTCTTTCACTTTCATCAAGAGGCTCTTTAGCTCCTCTTTACTTTCTGCTATAAGGATGGTGTCATCTTCATATATGAAGTGAAGTGAAGCGAAGTTGCTCAGTCATGTCCGACTCTTTGCCACCCCGTGGACTGTAGCCCACCAGGCTCCTCCATCCATTGGATTCTCCAGGCAAGAATACTGGAGTGGGTTGCCATTTCCTTCTCCAGGGGATCTTCCCGACCCAGGGATCGAACCCAGGTCTCCCACGTTACAGGCAGATGTTTTAACCTCTGAGCCACCAGGGAAGCACTCTCATATGTGAGGTTATTAATATTTCTCCCTGCAATCTTGATTCCAGCTTGAGCTTCATCCAGCCCAACATTTCGCATGATGTACTCTGCAAAGTTAAACAGAGTGACCATATATATACAGCCTTGTCGTACTTGTCAGTAAACATGTAGGAAGTACTTTTATTTTTCTATACTGTTTTCAGTTCTTGCTTTACTTTAACCCTCCAAGAAGATGTGAGTTGAGTAAAAAAATCTGGAACTAAAAATTTGGTTTTCCAGCAACACAGACCTAGAGATTATCAGACTAAGTGAAATAAGTCAGACAGAGAAAGACAACTATATGATATTGCTTATATACAGAATCTAAAAGAAAAAATGATACTAATGAATTTATTTACAAAACAGATTCACAGCCTTAGAGAATGAAATTATGATTACAAGGGGGAGTGGGAGGGGAAGGGATAGATGGGCAGTCTGGGACTGACATGTACACATTACTATATTTAAAATAGATAACCACACACACAAAAAAATAGATAACCAGGGAGGGGGGTTCAGGATGGAGAACATGTGTACACCTGTGGCGGATTCATGTTGATGTATGGCAAAGCCAATACAATATTGTAAAGTAATTAACTTCCAATTAAAATAAATTTATGTTAAAAAATAATAAAATAAAATAGATAACCAACAAGGGCCTACTTTATAGCACAGGAAACTCCACTAAATATTCTGTAACAACCCAAATGAGAAAAGAATTTGATAAACAATAGATACATATATATGTAAAAATAAAACAAAATCATGATTTTGTTTTTTGTTTTTTTTTTAGCTGCTAACTCTAACCCTTCCCCTTTGCCTGGGTCATAAATAAGCTGTTAGCATTCAAATTCTGGAGATGCTTAAATGAATGTCATGTAGCAGCTTCTACCAAAATATAGCTATTAGCTCCTGGATGGAATTGCTTCATCAGGATTCTTTTCAAGATGGAGTTTCACCTACAGCTGCCTACTCCAAGTGTAGGGTTCCATCAGCTCTAACACACGGAGAGAAATGTGCTTATACTTCATCACTTTCCCAAAATATACACTAGTAAAAGGATACAGGGGCAAAAGAAGAAAACGGCCTTTTTCCAATAGCAGTAGTGAATTTAGTGATTTGCCTAATGGGTCTGTATGTGTGTGTGTGTGTGTGCTAAGTCACTCAGTCATGGCTCTTTACACTCTGACTAAATGTGGCTTCTGTTCCAACTTGTTGGAGTCTAGCAAAAGCTGTGTTAGGACAAGCTTCCAAGGGATGGTGTAGAAAGGATATACAACTGACAGGTTGCTGAGTGGACAAGAAGCCAAGAAGTTGAGAACCAACAACTGACTCAGCATGTTAGTCGGGTGGTTTTGCTTACTTGAGCATGAGCCCAGGAGGCTCAAACTAGGTTACAAACTATAAAGTGGCCTACAGTGTAGCAATCTTGTAGCCACCAGCTGAATGTAAAAATGAACCAAACATCAGACAACTATTTTACTCTTTGGTCAATAATTTTTGGTTAAAACTTTTTTCAATAACATTGCTAAAAAAAATACAGAAGGAAAAAGAAATTTGCTAACATTTATTCGGACACGACTGAGTGACTCAACTGAATTGAAATGAACATTTATTTTGCCTTTAACATGAACCTACATGACATTATGTTTAAAAGATTAAAGTATTAAAACTTATTATTTCTTTACTTTGTTCAGTCACTCAGTCGGGTCTGACTCTTTGCAACCCCATGGACTGCAACGTGCCAGGCTTCCCTGTCCATCAACAACTCCCAGAGCTTGCTCAAACTCATGTCCATAAAGACAGTGATGCCATACAACCTTCTCATCCTCTGTCGTCCCCTTCTCCTCCCGCCTTCAATCTTTCCCAGCATCAGGGTCTTTTCCAATGAGTCAGTTCTTCACATCAGGTGGCTAAAGGATTGAAGCTTCAGCTTCAGCATCAGTCCCGCCAATAAATATTCAGGACTGATTTCCTTTAGGATTGACTGGTTGAATCTCCTTGCAGTCAAAGGGACTCTCAAGTCTTCTCCAACACCACAGTTCAAAAGCATCAATTCTTCGGCACTCAGCCCTCTTTATAGTCCAACTCTCACCTCAAAACATGACCACTGGAAAAACCATAGCTTTGACTAGATGGACCTTTGTTGGCAAAGTAATGTCTCTGCTTTTTAATATACTGTCTAGGTTTGTCATAGCTTTTCATCCCAGGAGCAAGCGTCTTTTAATTTCATGGCTGCAGTCACCATCTGCAATGATTCTGGAGCCTAAGAAAATAAAATCTGTCACTCTTTCCATTGTTTCCACATCTATTTGCCATGAAGTAATGCCCTAATCTTAGTTTTTTGACTGTTGAGTTTTAAGCCAGCTTTTTCACTCTCCTCTTTCACTTTCAAGAGACTCTTCAGTTTCTCTTCACTTTCTGGCATAAGGGTGGTGTCATCTGCATATCGATGTTATTAATATTTGATATTAATATTTGATAAACAATAGATACATATATATGTAAAAATAAAACAAAATCATGATTTTTTTTTTTTAGCTGCTAACTCTAACCCTTCCCCTTTGCCTGGGTCATAAATAAGCTGTTAGCATTCAAATTCTGGAGATGCTTAAATGAATGTCATGTAGCATGACATTTAATATTTCTCTGGGAAATCTTGATTCCTTCTTATGCTTCATTCAGCATGGCATTTCTCTGCATATGTACTCTGTATATCAGTTAAATTTTCTAGGTGGCCAAAGTACTGGAGTTTCAGTTTTAGCATCATTCCTTCCAAGACATCTCCAGGGTTGATCTCCTTCAGAATGGACTGGTTGGATCTCCTTGCAGTCCAAGGGACTCTCAAGAGTCTTCTCCAACACCACAGTTCAAAAGCATCAATTCTTCTGCACTCAGCCTTCTTCACAGTCCAACTCTCACATCCATACATGACCACAGGAAAAACCATAGCCTTGACTAGATGGACCTTAGTCGGCAAAGTAATGTCTCTGCTTTTGAATACACTATCTAGGCTGGTCATAACTTTTCTTCCAAGGAGTAAGCACCTTTTAATTTCATGGCTGCAGTCACCATCTGCAGTGATTTTGGAGCCCAAAAAAACAAAGTCTGACACTGTTTCTACTGTTTCCCCATCTATTTCCCATGAAGTGATGGGGCCAGATGCCATGATCTTCATTTTCTGAATGTTGAGCTTTAAGCCAACTTTTTCACTCTCCTCTTTCACTTTCATCAAGAGGCTTTTTAGCTCCTCCTCACTTTCTGCCATAAGGGTGGTGTCATCTGCATATCTGAGGTGATTGATATTTCTCCCAGCAATCTTGATTCCAGCTTGTGTTTCTTCCAGTCCAGCGTTTCTCATGATGTACTCTGCATAGAAGTTAAATAAGCAGGGTGACAATATACAGCCTTGACGGACTCCTTTTCCTATTTGGAACCAGTCTGTTGTTCCATGTCCAGTTCTAACTGTTGCTTCCTGACCTGCATAGAGATTTCTCAAGAGGCAGGTCAGGTGGTCTGGTATTCCTATCTCTTTCAGAATTTTCCACAGTTTATTTCCTACCTTTATTTCCCTACCTTTCACTTGAACACTTAAGAGACCAGTGTAGGGTTCGTAACTGGCCTAATTTCAGTATTGTGTCTCAAGGAACAAGGAGGCTCGAGGAGAGAGAAAAGGGGGAGCAGTCAAAACACAGTATTTATATCCCTGAAGTTCGCCATCTTACATGAGCATGACTCGCAGTGCCCCCAAACAATTACAATAGTAATATCAAAAATCACTGTAACAAATACAATGAAAAAGGTGAAATACTGCAAGACTTACTAAAACATGACGAGACACTTAATGAGCAAATGCTGTTGGAAAATCAGCATCAATAGACTTGCTTGATGCAGGATTGCCATGAACGCTCATTTTGTAAAAACACAACTGTGAACTGCAATAAAATGAGGTATGCCTGAATTAATGAGCACACTCTCTGCATTTTTCCTGTCTCCCTCTCAGCATCGTGATGACCACCTGCTCCACCTTCTTTGCCCTGGGCATGATGCCCCTCCTCCTGTACCTTTACTCCAGGGGCATCTATGATGGGTCCCTGAAGGACAAGGTGCCCTACGGCGGCATCATGATATCATTGATCCTGATTCTCATCCCTTGCACCACCGGCATCATCCTCAAATCCAAACGGCCACAATACGTACGTTATGTCACCAAGGTAAGAACCTGGGGGTCTGGGCAGGGAGTGAGAACCCCACCATCATAGAAGTGAATGGCTTGAACTGAGTCATTTGGGCTTTTTCTGTGTCAGTTTTTTTTTTTTTTTTTTTGCTTAAAAAAAAAGTCTGCTATTAATACAACCTACTTCATGAGATTGTAATGCACATGAGAGTAGTTTTGAAGCGTTAGCAGGAAAAAAAGGAAAACACCACACAAAACATACAATCATTTTGATAATTAAGCTTTTATCATGTATCTACTAGAAGGATTCACTGTCCTCAAAGAGTTCACTCACAGAAAATCAGTAACACGTGAAAAACAAGACTCAGCAGTGTATTGGCAGAATGCAAGAAGGTAAGGTTAGTAAGGGCCAGGTAGTCAAGAAAGGCTTCTCTGGAGGCTGGAAGGAGGGGTGGTCTTGAGCCAGACCATGAAGAACAGGTCAGATTTGGGTAAGCCTAAAGAAATGCCTGAATAAAGGAGTTCAGAGGGAGACCAAAGGCAGACATGGCTGACTAGATGAGAAGGTGGAGGGGAAGAGACCAGAGAGCTGGTAGGCACACTCCTAGCACTTCGGGAATGGGATGGGAGGAAAGTGCAGAGATGGTGCAAAGGGTGCAAGGGAGTGCTATGAGGGCATCATGGCACTACCTTGCCTTTGGAAAAACCAGACCCTTAGAGCTCCCTCTGCCAACTCTCATGACCTTGGAGCTCAGTCCCCATCAGTCTCTCCTCTGGTTCACTGCTCATCCCTGGGATCCAAGTGCCAACCTGGTCCTCAGGATAAACTCTGCCTCCCGAAGGCCTGTTTTTGTTCCTGCCCCTGGGTCTACACCTTTGAGCCGGTCTACAAGGTACACTACTTGGAAGCGCAAGGCTTGGCAGCAGCTTTAGGCCTAGAACAGAGGTTTGGTCGGGTTTCCAGGGTCTTTCGATTTTCACAGTACCATTGTCAAAAGTAGATTTTTGCCCTTGCCCTGGTGCAGTCCTAATACCATGGTCAGTTCCCCTCCTGACCTGTTGAAGATGTGAAGTCTCCTGCCAAATGGCTGATCACTCCACTCTGCTCTGGACAGCATCTTCTGCTTTCACCCTTGCTTCTCAGGAATCTCCTTTTATTCATCATATCCTCTATCCCCACAGCCTCCTCCTCATTCTCATTTCTAGAATGACACCATATTAATTCTTCCCAATCAACATCGGTTCTGGTTTACATCTCTCCTTTTTTTTTTTCAGTAAGTAGTCACTGGACTGTACTTCCTGTTTCAGCCAACACCTGTCTTTCCTCCCCTTCCTAGCCATGCTCCCAGGAGACACCCATTGTTCCACCTACCTTCCACTCCCACCCAGCCCCAGGGCTGTTCTCCAGTGACCAACCCTCATTGATCAGTGTCTACTCCTCGGTCTCCCATCCACTCACATTTTGATGACCACTTGCTCCACTTCCTTCACCAAATCCAACAGACTTGTCTCATCTTTTAGCAGTTTTTGATATGGCTGACCACTGCCTCCACCTCAGAAACCTTTCTCCTCAGCTTCAGTGACAGGGCGCCTGCTTTCCTACCACCTCTCTGGCATTTCTTTTCAAACTCCCTTTTGAGTTCCTCTGGCAAAGGTTACTTCTCTGCATCAGCCCAAGGTTTCTGCTTTTCTTACCTAAGCCCAGGACCTTCCCACCATGAGATCTGGCCCAACTCAACAGCCATCTACAAGCTGATGACCACCACAACAGTATCTTCAGCTCTCACATCTCTCCTGACTCTGCTGCTGCTGCTGCTGCTGCTGCTGCTGCTGCTAAGTCACTTCAGTCGTGTCCGACTCTGTGCGACCCCATAGACAGCAGCCCACCAAGCTCCCCCGTCCCTGGGATTCTCCAGGCAAGAACACTGGAGTGGGTTGCCATTTCCTTCTCCAATGCATGAAAGTGAAAAGTGAAAGTCAAGTCGCTCAGTCGTATTCGACTCTTAGCGACCCCATGGACTGCAGCCCACCAGGCTCCTCCATCCATAGGATTTTCCAGGCAAGAGTACTGGAGTGGGGTGCCATTGCCTTCTCCGCTCCTGACTCTAGAATCCATGTATTAACTACCAAATCTTTCTACTGAATATGTCTCAGGCATTTAAAACTCAGTTCAGTTCAGTTCAGTTCAGTCGCTCAGTCGTGTCCGACTCTTTGCAACCCCATGAATCGCAGCACGCCAGGCCTCCCTGTCCATCACCAACTCCCGGAGTTCACTTAGACTCACGTCCATTGAGTCCATGATGCCATTCAGCCATCTCATCCTCAGTCGTCCCCTTCTTCTCCTGCCCCCAATCCCTCCCAGCATCAGGGTCTTTTCCAATGAGTCAACTCTTCGCATAAGGTGGCCAAAGTACTGGAGCTTCAGTTTTAGCATCATTCCTTCCAAAGAAATCTAACTCTAACTTCCCTCCTCCCTGTGTGATCATCTCAATGAAGCATTCAATGTGCCCAACTGCCTGAGCCAGAAACCAGAAAGCCATCCTCCGCGTCCTCCCTCCCTCCCCACCCACACTAATCACCGACTGCCAGCTCTGCCTTCTCTTGCTTGAGTCCACGTCTCTCCATCTCTGCATCTGTCTTCACTCAGGCCACTCTCCTCGCTCACTGAGCTACTCAGTCTTCTAACCTGGTCCCTTACCTAATTTTAACCTGAGTCTGGAAAGAACAAACTATCATGTCACTCTACTGCTTAAAGCCCCTCTGCTAAGCTAAGTCACTTCAGTCGTGTCCAACTCTGTGTGACCCCATAGACGGCAGCCCACCAGGCTCCCCCGTCCCTGGGATTCTCCAGGCAAGAACACTGGAGTGGGTTGCCATTTCCTTCTCCAATGCATGAAAGTGAAAAGTGAAAGTGAAGTCACTTAGTCATGTCGGACTCTTAGTGACCCCATGGACTGCAGCCCACCAGGCTCCTCCGTCCATGCGATTTTCCAGGCAAGAGTGCTGGAGTGGGGTGCCATTGCCTTCTCACTGGTTCCTTATTCTCTCCCAGGAGTCATGAGGCTCCTCAGCCCTTTCTTGATTTGGTCTCAACCAACCTCTCCTGGGTCAGCTCTTTTCTTTGCACATGCCCTTCCCTCTGCCTGGAATACTCCTCTCTCCAAAATCCCACCTCCCTCACCACCACCTTTCACTGGACACATCCTTCAAGTCTCAACACAATTAACACCTTCTCTAGGAAGCTGTTCTTAACCCACAAGCTTGGACAGAATGTGTGTCCTATTTGCTCCCTTATCACCCAACATCCTTGTAGCATTTATCGTATTGTATTAAAAATACCACTCGTTTTTATTCCCCACCCACCTGCAAGAAGATCCCAAGGCTGTGTGTTAACACTGAATTCTCAACACTCACATCTAATCCCTGAGACTAAACAAAGGAATAAAGGACAAATCCAGTCTCTCCTACACATTAGTAGAAAAACAAAAAACCAGAAACATGAACCTATCATCTCACTTACTGAAGAGCTTGTGGAATGTAGGAACAAAAGAAAATATATCACAGAAGATAAAAATGTGAAATGACCCCTGATATCACTTAAAGCAACTCTGCCCTCCTCCACCTTATAGGTGAAACCAGAGACTAGAACCCCAAAAACAACTCTGATCTAAGTATTCTTCTGAGAATAACAAATACTGTAAGATACCACTTATCGTGGAATCTAAAATATGACATGAATGAACTTAACTGTGAAACAGAAACAGACTCACAGACACAGAGAACAGACTTGTTGCCAAGAGGGAGAGGGGCAGTAGAGAAGGGATGGAATGGGGATTTGGGGTTAGTAAACTGATATATACAGAATGGATGGATAAGGGCCTACTATATAGCACAGTGAACTATATTCAATATCCTGTGATGAAATGTAAAAGAATGTGAAATATACCTGAGTTACTTTGCTGTACAGCAGAAATTAACATTGTAAATCAAGTACACTTCAATTTTTTTTTAAGTGTTCTGAGGATGGAAAAAAGAATCTCAGATCTTAAAGCTAGAGAGGGCTTCAAGATGAAGTTGTCTTCTGCCTTATTCCCATTTTATATATAGAATAACTGAGACCCAAGGAATGTCTCTCATTCCTGTTTTGTTACATATCCATGACTCAATTCTACAGCAAATGACCCCAGAGAACATTAAAAGGGCTGAGATACACCTGGACTGGAAAAACAGGAGCCAGTAACAAAGAATCACATAAAATGTAAGTGTATCTTGAGACCTGCTTTGCCACTGGCCAAACCTCCAAGGTTAGACAAGCAGAAGGGCAACAGCTCCGTTATCAATTGCTCCCAAACAGGATATCATTCCTGTGAGGTTGCAGAGAAAAGTTAAGTGGGCAAGATGTAAAGGCTGACATTTTCTTGCTTTTACACTTCTTTGAGGACTATGCTTGTTCTTAATCTCAATTCATAATGCAGTGAGTTACAAGCTGGAACTGTCCCAGCTTCTTTGCATACCAAACACTCCTAGAGACTTTCAAATCAAAATTACCCAACTTCTGATAACTGGCTCTGACAGAAGCTATCTGTTCAAACTCTGCTCAACCAGCTGCATTCCCTAGTGAGCGGTCACATTTAGACACACCAAGATACAATCTTAAGGATGCCCTATTTGGGCTTCCCTGGTAGCTCGGATGGTAAGGCATCTGCCTGCAATGTGGGAGACCTGGGTCTGGAAGTCCCCCTGGAGAAGGAAATGGCAACCCACCCCAGTATTCTTGCCTGGAAGATTCCATGAACAGAGGAGACTGACAGGCTACAGGGGGTCACAAAGAGTCAGACACAACTGAGCAACTAACAGTTTCACCATTTGGAAAGGTGATTCAAGTAATACTGTAACTCACCCATGCAGTAGTTTCTTCAAGCCTATGTGGTTACAAAGTTGGTGAGCCTGAGCAGGACACAGCCCAGGTGTCACTCTTAGCCTAAGCCTCACCACTCTCATTATAATAAGGATCCCACCCTGACACTGACTCAACCACGCTACCTATGCTTTCCCCACACCTGCTGCTACTGATCAAAGACCTGACTCTCCTTTGTCTCAGTTTAGGCCACCTTGTGACTTCTGCAGCCTGCAGGCCTCTGTGTCCAAATTTTCACACTTGTCTCTGCTCTTGCCTCCCCCTCTCTGTAACTCTACAAACTCCCTAAATGAGAGGACTGACTTCCTCGTTGGGTCACTCACCTACCAGGTCACCTACACGGGAAGAGTTAGGGCAGGTTATCTCCTGGATCACTGGCAAGCTGAGCTGGCTGCCCATGAATGGACGGACACTCATCACAGCTTCAGTCAGCAATGACAGGGCGATGCAGGTGACAGAAAACATGGTGACCTATGAAACGACTGTGGCCTGTCTTCTGAGCAAGAGGCCACGGGCAGGAGATCTGAGAGTGACGAGAAGCTGGGATGTTAAGCTCCACTCCCTTCCCTACAAGCTACAACACAGTCAGTCGTTCTAAGACGCTGGGTGCTGTGTTGTCATTCAAAAAGCTGAAGGACTCCCCAGTTTACACATCTTGAGAAGGGCTAAGCCAGTTTTCACACCTGGGTCACATCCATGTCTATGCTCACCACCACTCTAAAGGCCCCAAGAATGGGAGAATGAGAATGAGGGCTTGAGATTAATATTCACGCAGAGAAAGAGGGCTACTGGATTCACAGACAATTCTTGTAGCCCAATACCTCCTACGTTCTCCATTAACTCTTCAGAACAAAATCTGGACATCAGGTAGAGGACAAACCCAAGAGGCAAAAATCCAAAAGGAGAAATTAACTCAAAACCCAAGGGTGAACTAAGCAGTTAATCAGTTAATTTTTGTTGTTCAGTCACTCAGTTGTGTTTGACTTCTTGCAACCCCATGGACTGCAGCACTCCAGGCTTCCCTGTCAGTTATATCAGTTAACAGTCTCTAAAGAAAACTTAAAGCATGTTGTTACTAGTGAGATTCCTTCCTATCCTGGGACAGGACCACCAACAGTACATGTGTTGTTTTATATGATTATCAGTTGCAACATGGTTTAGAAACACAGGCTGAACTGCGCAGTTGCAATTAGAGCAATATAAACGTTAAACTGTCACTAGGACAACACTGTGAATGTAATTAATGCCACTGAATTATACAATCAAAAATGGTTAAAATGGCAACTTTTGTGTTCTACGTTTTACCACATTTTTTTTTTAAATGGCATTAAATCAGAAGCGAAGTCGCTCAGTTGTGTCCAACTCTTTGCAACCCAATGGACTGTAGCCTACCAGGCACCTCTGTCCATGGGATTTTTCTAGGCAAGAGTACTGGGGTGGGGTGCCATTTCCTTCTCCACGGGATCTTCCTGACCCAGGGATCAAACCTGGGTCTTCTCCCATTGTAGGCAGATGCTTTTACTGTCTGAGCCTTAGGAAATACCAAACACAGGAGTGAAATGAGCTGGAAATGGAACCATAACTATTACAGAACACAGTAAGTTCAAGCAAAGTTTGCTGCATACACTTTTACTGAGAAGACAAGGCTTCCCTGGTGGCTCGGTGGTAAAGAATCCACCTGCCAGTGCAGGAGATGAGAGTTCAATCCCTGGATCAGGAAGATTGCCTGGAGAAGGAAACGGCAACCCACTCCAGTATTCTTGCCTGGGAAATCCCATGGACAGAGGAGCCTGGTGGTTACAGTCTATTGGGTTGCAAAGAATCAGACACAAGTCAGTGACTAAACATCTCAACTCAGAAGTGAGAGGGACAGAGCTTAAGTTTATGCATGTATTTAATCAGTTTAGATATCACTCTCTAAAATGCAGACATGTAACACACTTTGAAACCTTGAATCCTCGTTAGTAAATTCTTAACATTCTAATTTCATGGTAAATTGCCTACTGAAAATTCTAAGTGGTATGTAAGATCCAAATATAAAATCATAATTTTAAAATAAAAACATACCATTGTTCCTGATGACAGTTGCTTTCACAGCTCTTACCTGGGGTAGGGTGGACCTGCACTGTTTCTAAAGATGCCATTACTACCTGAGCTATTTGAAACTCCTTTTAGGAACTTTCCTATCATCCCAATTTGCAGGTCACTCAAGAAAAGCACTCATCCCTATATATCATTTAGATCTAAAACCACATTATCTGACCTCATTACCTGGTTTAACCAGCGTTGCTTCAAATGACTTTTGGCAACTTCCAGAAATCAGATTCATCCTGAAATAGATGAAGTCCCCACCCATAAAAGAGGTATTTAAGACAAGTATGACAGGTTCTGAGAACAGCTTCTACTCAGTTCCAAAATATCCAGAGCATCCGAAGTATTGTTGGGATGTGTAAAGAGAACTTTCATTTACAATATCCACTTTGCCGGAGGGCTGAATAGTCTCATCCTTCAGTTACAGCACTTCACTGAAAACCCGCTACTCAGAGATGTCTATCAGAAACTATGTCTGGCTGAGCTTTCAGTAACATGGTAATCAGATCTATGAGCTCCAGGAAGCTGCCCAGCTACAGATAAGAAATCCAAGATGATGATAAAGGTCTTGCCTATTCCCTTCCACTTCAAATACGTTTATTACAATGTTCTCCACCTTCCATATCCACCAGTGCTTCCCTAGCCCTCTGTGCTCCTCTGTAGCCCCACAGCCTTCTAACTGCCTTTTCTTCTTGTCCCTCTTCGCAGGGAGGGATCATCCTCCTGCTTCTGTGCAGTGTGGCTGTTGTAGTGCTCTCCACCATCAACGTGGGCAAGAGTATCTTGTTCGTCTGACACCACACCTGCTGGCCACCTCCTCCCTGATGCCTTTCATTGGCTTCCTGCTCGGCTACCTTCTCTCTGCTCTTTTTTGCCTCAACGGACGGTAGGTGGTATTATTTTAGGTCCCACTGTCCCACGTCTCTCAGGAAAAAGAGAAGATCCACAATCCGGGGAAGATAATTTTTAAGCAATATATTCAAATGCAAAAACGGAACAAGGAAATTTGGACTGAGGAACAGTTGGGGAGGGAAAGTACTGGATGAATAACACAAAGAAACAAAATCCAAAGGTATCTAATCACACAAAGAGGAACAATTCATGGTGAAGTGCTCCCTAGCAGAGCCTAGATGTCACCACCTGCCCAACTCCCTGGTGTAAAGGGCAGTGGAGTAGCTCCACGTCTTCATGACAAGCCTTGGTGAGGAAACGGATTCCTTCCCCTTTGCCTCTTTTCCTGTCTAGGTTTTAGTTGTAACACATCACCTTGGGGTGGCAACTTTATAATAAATGTGTAGACAGTGCTCACAATTTTTTAGCAAAAAACTATTTTAATCACTTAATTGCAATTCAGTGAATAAAATGTTATATTAAATATAACAGTACATTCTTTAGCCCATAAAGTGTAAAGCAAGAGAATGTGTTCTCAAGGTAGATAATGGAACCAAACTTTCAGTTGTTTTGAAGACATCCAAGCCAGAAATCGGACCACAGGACAAGATTCCCAGACATTTAGACAATCTTTTACTTTATGCTGAAATCCTAATTGTCCTATATGTAACCCAACATGTGCCAATGAACGATACTGGCTCATATCTTTTCTCCCTGTAGCCATTTTCTCCAAAATTCATTTTGGTAATTCCACAAGTGATGAACTGTAGATTTCTAAGCTAATCAAAAATTCCCTCATTAAAAACTCCCCAACAGGGACCTACTAGTCACCATCCTCCACAAGGCTGGATTAGTGACCTGAGATGGGTCAATTTGACTTTTCCCAAAATCCTGTGCACGTGGCTCAGTTCCATCTTTCTGTGTGGACTGTTAGTCTCTCTTATATTTGGGAGAAAGATGAGAAGCGAAGGTGCACCCTTACGTTCCTTCTCTGAAGGCATCTGGTTGTTTTTTAATCAACACAGATGCAAACGCACTGTCAGCATGGAGACTGGATGCCAAAATATTCAACTCTGCTCCACCATCCTCAATGTGACCTTCCCCCCCGAAGTCATCGGACCACTTTTCTTCTTTCCTCTCCTGTATATGATTTTCCAGGTTGGAGAAGGGCTTCTCCTTGTTGCCATCTTTAGGTGCTATGAGAAATTCAAGCATTCCAGTGGTAAGTACTGAATCATTCCCCTTTGAGCTCTACTCTCACCTAGGACATGATTTTGCCAGCAACTGTCTCTGGCAAGGACCTTTCAGGAGGGGCTGTAACTCATCAAGTCATTAGGAACCAGACAGCACCAATGTTCAGAAAGGAATTTGAAAGAATCAAACTACCGATAGTAAGTGCATCTCATTTTCACTGGGAGAGTAAGCTGTAGACTTTGCCTCATGGAGCAGAGGGGATTTGGGCTGCTTTACCATGCAGGATTTAGGATGAATCGGACAGAACTGTCTTAAGCATTACATGGTTATGAGATCAGTAAGATTCTGTGTTAAGTGTAGGTTCTCAAGCCATGAAACCAGGTCAGAGCCCCAGCACCACGGGCATTGCTTTATAAGGGAAAACATGAAAGCAATGCAGTCTAATAAACCAGAATCAAAAAATGAGGATTCCAATTCTGGTTACACAGTAACAGTCAACTATTAATCTAGACTTAATCCAATTACTACTGGATTCACAAATTCCTAGCCTATAGCATCTCTTTTTTAAGATGCTCAAGAATATTCATTCTCTTCAAGATACAAACTTCAAGAAAGCGCACTGACTCCTTTCCGCAAAGTAAACATCAAAATTTTTTTTTTCTTCAGTATCTTTTTTCAAACCCAGAAAACTCAATCTCATTTGGTAACATATTTCAGTATTTTGTAACTCTAAACATTAGTAGTATATTCACTTAACCACTCATTCTTCAACTGACTCAACTTCCCATGAACTTGAGGATGTCTTGAAGACCTCTTCAAGACCCAGAGAATGATTCACACCCTAGGAGAAAAATACAACTTACCCTGGTGGAATTTATCTTACAGTAACAAATGAATGAAGACTTACAGTAACTTAAAAGATGTAATCTTGGTTATCAAGCAGCCAAAAAGAAACTAATAACTGATCATTACTTATGAACTATTTTTACTCAGCTCTGCTTGAAAACTACAGAGCTATGGATAAGTATGCAGTCTGATACTTCCCTAAGAGCAACTCAAGCTACTTGTTACCATTCAAGATTTCCACCCTCTTAACAAAAAAACTCCAGATCCCCAGGCTTGCGGTTTTAGTACCAGAAAGGGCTGAAATGCCATGAGGCCACATTCTACAGCCTCTGGCTCTAGAAATCAATGTATATAGGAAGATCCTTGTGAGAAAATGAAGTGAAAATTACTCATCTCACATATTGTCTGGGCCCAAGTGGTGTTCGAGTTTAAGGATCTGTCAGTTTTTGAGCTTTGGACCCTTGTACCCTTCTAGAAAGATGGGAAAACGGGAAGAGTAAACCCTAAGCATATCTTCTTGCTACCACCATGTAGGCAGAAGTAAACCCAACACCACAGAAGGCGTATGGAAACCCTCTCAGAAGACTTCCCACTTAAGCCCTGTGCTCCCTGCCCCCACTGGCTCCCCGAATGCAAGTCAAGCACTGCTTACATGAACTCAACTCCCTAACTGTACCACTTGTACTAAGATGAGAGAGATGGAGTGAAGCAGTCAGTGCTCTCTAGATCTTAGTGCTCTTTATTAGACCTTTTGTTACTAGTATCATCATTAGAGTTGTTGAGGGGAAACCTAATTTTTCCTCAGTTTGACTAAGTCATAAGGAGAGAGGTGGTCAAGAGATAAGAGAAAAAAAACATAGCACACCTGAAGGGTAAGTTGATATTATCCCCCAGACAGAACAAGTTTTTTAATCACTCTTTTGTTCTTCTAACCCATGACCCTTTTCAACTTTACAGATAACACAAAAATGACCTACAAAGTTGATGCAACTGAAGAAACCCTCCCAACAGCTCTGGGAAATGGCACTTACAAAGGGGAGGAGTGTAATGTTGGGTTTACTTCAGCCTTCCCCAAAGAGCTGGATTCTGGTCAGAAGGCAATTGAGCAACTCAACATGGCAAACTGAAGAGAGCAGAAGAGGAACCATCTGTGCTGTTCTTAGGCTTTCTCCAGCATTTCCAGCATAAACTATCAGAATCATTAAGGCTTGCATGGAGAACAAAGTGGGAGTCTACCCCACAAGGCTTACCTGTCCTCACCTTAGGACCTGATAACTATTTTAAAAAAATGACAGACTTATTCAAGTACAGCCCTACGAAGGCAGGCACCAAGGCTGCCTTTGCATCCCTAGAACAGTGCCTAACAGACATAAAAAAGCAATTTCTGAGCTGGTCAATAAATTGGCTTTCACCCTAAAATCGAATATCCAAAATCCATTCCCAGTTTTGTGACCCAAAAGGGAAATAAGATGTTCAGGGTAGTGTAGGATTAGTAGACTTCAGAAGTCATTTCTAACCTTTAGATTTAGAAAAATCTATATCCCATGCTTTCCCTTTTGGCATCATTGCCACCAAAGCTACTGAGAACATGACACCAACTGGCTAAGACAAACTCATAACCATACTGAAATGAAAGGACATTCTGGAGAACACAATTCTGGAAGAGAGCTTTAAAACAGAAAAGCAAGTAGTAGTATAAATACCAAGAGAATAATTTCTCTAATAATCTACCCCATCAGTTCATTAGGTATCAGTAGTTTTCATGTTATGTTCAAATTTAAAATTGAGAGTAAACTATTGCCAAAATTAGAGATTGCTAACTTCAAAGTAACTGAAATTCTTAAATTTCCAATTTTCCCCAATGAAATTTACACATTTTCCATACTGCTCATCGGCAAACACATACACAGGCACATTAAGTCAAAGATTAACAAACAAATAAAAACACTGAAAACACCTGACTATACCTAAGTTCCTTGTGAATTTCATATCCCTTAATGTGATTAAGTACAAATGAAACCAAGGCAAGTAAACATCTTGGCATCCATCTGGCAATGTCCACAGCTATCACTACTCCCAACAGAACACCAACTTGGGTCATTAACCACCTCTTAAAAATGCTAATTTGTTTTTTAAATAATTGTAAAGATATCTGCCACCTATCAACCTTACATTTTACCTACATTTACTTATCTGTTCAAAGTGTTTTCTCTCATATCTAGCTGACATCATCTATGAGAAGACCTGGTTAGGAAGAACAATTAAGTTCAGCTTTTTGAGTAAAGTATGGCTGAACTTGAGATATATTACACTCAAATTTCCCTTAGAGGACCAAGCTGAACCCTGAATAGCCAATCTCCATGTTGCTGAAAATTCGAGTATAATTTAGTCAGCTCTCTGTATCTGAGATTCCACATCAACTGATTCAACCAACCATGGACCATGTAATACAGCAACAGGTATTTATTCAAAGTCTGTATATAAGCAGACCCATGCAGATCAACCTGCATTGTTCATGGACCCACTGTACATAGAAAAATAATTACAGGGAGTCCCCTGGTGGTCCAGTGATTAGTAGGACTTCATGCTTCCACTGCAGGGGGGAGGGGTTCAATCCCTGTCCGAGAACAAAGATTCTTATGCTTCACCACACAGCAAAAAAAAAGTTACATCACATCACACAAAACCTGCAGTTGGACGCAACTGAGCAACTAACTGTAAAACCTGGCCCTAAAAGTTTGCTTAGGATTACAGCCACACTCATTATTTCTGATGTTCTGTATCTGGGAGTTCAGGCCAACTTATCAATTCAAAATTAACTTGGTCATCTCTGCCATTAGTTTAAAGAAAGCACTTTATCCTATTAAGAGTGGTAAACCACTGATACTATGTATTTAATGACAGAGGTGAAAAGTCACTGGTAAAACATCAAAGTACATACAGCATGCCCTTCTGAGTTACCGTATCTAAAAGCCTAAGGGGAAAAATCACACCTCTCCACTTGACATCAGCAACTTCTGTCTGAACTGTATACCCTTCAGATACACTATAAAGAAAAAAACCTAGGTTTCCCACAGAGGTAACCACAAAATGCCCCACATTCAAGTGAATCAACAAGTACACCACACAAACTCTCCCAAGAACTATGATCAGCTTCACAATTTTATGGCCTAAGTTCTATAGTCTTGAACACAGGAAAGCTTTCATACCAAGAACTCTCAAATGCACTGCCTGCTAATGCAGATTCCCACTGTCAAATGCCACACTCTGGGGAAGCCAAATCTGTTCCTAGTGCTACCAATTCTGACTTCCTCAAAATCCCTGAAAGGCTAGGGCAGGTAAGTGTGGTTTTGGGTTTCTGGAACTAGACTTCCAAGGTTCTAATACCAGTCTATCATTTACTTGTTGTTCCAGGCCCTGGCTCTCCTCTTGGAAAATGTTGTATTAAAAAATAAAATTATACATACATATATATAAATACTTCTAGTTAAGTGGTTTAGGATTCAGTGACATTACATATGCAAGGAACTTAACAGAGCTACTACGTGTTACTCATTTTAACAAGTATTTATCTTGACTAGCATTCAAACTAGTCTGAGATATTCCTAGAACAATGAAACTTATTTCCTATAGGACTCTAACATTTAATAGAGGTGGATGTAGAACCTTAAGCAGTTTCACTACCAACTGTTTTCCCTTCAACAGACTGTCACACCCATTTCTCAAGACTATTAATAAAATGTATGTGAAAGCCTGAAGCATTTACATGCAGTTATTTTTAAGTTTTATGGAATGATCTCAGACCATCAAAATCATTTTACAACCTTTAAGTTAGGCATGAAATATGAACTTTTACAATCTGCTTCCCAAACTGTCCCTCTCTTGGCTATGGAAACCTAAGTAACCTGATGCCAAAATCAGGTAGGGTCCCACACAAGGGAAACTGTCATAAAAAACTAAGTCATCATTTGCTTTCAATACTTTACACTCCCACCATCTTTTGATTAGCCTGGAAATGTCAAAGGCACTAATTAAAAAAAAAAAAAAAAAGCTCACCATACCTCACTAAGGTGGCTTCTCAGGTGGCTTTAGTGGTAAAGAATCCACATGACAATGCAGAAGACATGAGAGATGTGTGGGCTGGATTCTTGGGTCAAGAAGGTTCCCCTGAAGGAGGGCGTGGCAACCCACTCCAGTATTCTTGACTGGAAAATCCCAGGGAGAGAGGAGACTGGCAGGCTACAGTCCATGGAGTCTCAAAGAGTTGGACATGACTAGGACACACACACCTACCTCACTGCTACAGCATACCCGATGATGGATTTTAAATGCATCAAAAGTACATGAGGAAGGAGAAGTAGGTAGCCATACTTCCTTCAGACAAACACACAAAAGCAGTTTTATAACCTTTTATTATGAATAACAAACAGCTGTCTTAACGTCTTTGCCAGACAGCTGTTAAAGGGTGGGTGGGTGGACACCCTTATCCCTAACAAGGAAAACTCATATTAAGCCTTTATGTACAAGCAAATTAAAGAGCTCTTTTAAGTGTCCAAAGCTGTTAATTAGTTTAATTGAAGCATTAAACTAATTTCGCATTAACTATCTGAATAACCAGGAACTAAAATGTTCAAAATTTTTCTAGTACAAAAAAATTAAATTTGCTTTAGTAATAAAAGAGCTCTGTCAATATACACAAACTATATACTTCAGACATTCACAAAAATGTGAGCAGAAGGCTTATCAAAAGACATTTAATACAATTAATTGGTTTGCAACAACCCCTCGTGGTCCACATCTACAAAGATATCCAGCCCAAACCACCCCCCTCCAAATCCCACCCCACAGAAAAGCACATACTTACCAGAATTTTTAGCAAGTATGGTTTGGGAATTTTTTTTTTTTTAAAAAAGGCCCCTAGGGCAAGTTATTTACAGTTTAATTGCCACTGTCAACTGATCTGGACCTTGACCGGGACCGGGACCGGGACCTGGACCTCTGGCGATCCACAGATGTGGAGACTTAGATCTACTTGAAGAACCACGTTTCTGGCTCTTCTCAGGCACCGGAGACCTACTAACAGAACGAGACTTGCTCCGGCTCCGACTCCGGCTCCTGGACCGGCTGTAAGACTTGCGACTCCGGGAACGAGATCGGCTACGAGACCTCGAGGAACTCCTAGTACGGGAACGAGACCTGCTTCGTGACCTACTAGAAAGAAAAGAAAAAAACCAAAAAACTAAGTAGCAGACCCCACAAATCCCTTAAATAAAACCATGACTTAAAAATATTAGAGATACCTGTGCCTTTTGCTGCCTTCAATTAATTTGATTTTTCTCCCATTTATTTCTTTTCCAGAAAGTTTTTCAATTGCATTCTTTAAGTCACCATAAGAGGCAAACTCAACTACCCTACAAAGAAAAAATACACTATTTGTAAAGTTACATACTTCTTATCATCTCACAAACCGTTATCAGTCTAATTTAATTACTTTTTAATGTTCATTTTACTATTGCTATTATTCAACAGGAAACTTCACCCTCCAAACTGTGGAGATCTTAAGCCACATAATTCAATGGGAGTGAGGAGCTTTCCTGTGCACTACAGGAGGATCAATAACATCTGTGACCTCTACTTTAGCCACCTGATTCGATGAGCTGACTCACTAGAAAAGACCCTGAAGCTGTCAAAGACTGGAGGCAAGAGGAGGAGATGATAGAGGATGAGAGGTTGGATGGCATCACAGACTCAATGGGCATGAGTATGAGCAAACTGCGGAAGACAGTGAAGGGGAAGGGAAGTCTGGCGTGCTGCAGTTCTTAGGGTTGCAGAGTCAGACATGACTTAGCGACTGAACAACATGACTTCCACCCACAAGATGCAAACAGTAACCTCAACTCTGACACCAAAATGTCTCCAGACACTGACTGCCACATGTACCCAAAAAAGCAAATTCAACCCTATTGAGAACTGCTGCATTTCAGGATGTCCAAATTTTGAGAACACTTCACAGTACAACTTTCAGAACATTTTAAAAGCTCTCATGTGCCAGTATATACTCACCCCTCATTTAATTTAGGTCGATGTGCATCCGCAAAGGTTACTTCCCCAGCTTGTCTCATGAAATCTTTGAGATCCTTAACACAAGATGATCGAGTTAAGCAGAGAAAAGGAAACGTGACACACAAACAAGCACAATATATAAAAACAAGACTACTGAAAGAGAAGATGTTAGATAAAGTACAAACATGGTATTTACCACACTTGTAGTCTATCAGAATTTTTAAATAATATATGTCAGGGCACGAAATAAGCAAATAGCATATTGCTTTTAAGCAAAATGCCAGAAGTTTAGATTTTAACATTAAAGTAGTATTAGTCTATACTGAGCTCAATACAAAAAGAAAAAAAAAAACAAAACAAACAAAAAAAAGAAACAAAAAGAAACAATACATATTTTTAAAGTAAAGACTAAAGTAGAAATTTTATATTTAAAAACAGAACATTTACAAGACACCAGTTATTTTGTGCCCCATATGTCATTAAAAAAGTTTACTTTACCTTTATTATTATTTCCCTAGGCTAGTCAAGCAGCAAACCATTTATCGGTCGGAGAAACCTTCATGACATATGCCCGACTGGCTCTTCGCCACCCACTTGAAGGATACTACCCAATCGATGGAAGCCTTTAATCGCACAGCCCTCCCTATTAGCAGACTATTGGCGGATGCAGACAGGTTCTACTCTTGTGTAGTTACCAAGGACCACTTTACTGCGATCAGGATTCCAACGACCACCTAATTTCGAATCTTTCAACTCTTTTCGACCAGGACCTCTTATTCGGAAGCGTTACAGAAGACAGCTCTCAACTTAGGGATCAGATCACGTTATCAGCGCTCTGGGATCGCTGCAACCTGGCACTTCAAGAAGTGCACCGATTACGTCTAGACCGGCAAACACAGATCTAGAGGTGGCCAATTGATCACTGTAGGAGCTGACTGGCAAAGTCAACCAGGCCCGACCAAGAGTGACCAAGACAACGATTAGGATAACCCACAGCACTCCTCGTCATAAGGCCAACGACACAGATAGGCTGGCAAATAAAGGGTTTAATATTTGGTTAAAATTGATTTTTAAAAACAAGAAAATATATCCTCAAAACATTTACATTTGATCACTAACATTAACATTTGAAATATCCCCCAATTACATTTAATTAAAAATTTAAAATTACAATTAAAAGTCCATTAAAGATAAAACTACTTTTAATAAAACATTAATAAAAACATTAACTACCCACTAATATTTTAAAAACCACATCAAAATATCTCAAAACTGTGTTTCAACAAACCTGCCAGCTGACTCTTGAAGATAAATTCTCAACTATAAGCCGATTTTCTGTTCTTACAGGTGGAGCATTTCTGAGGAAGAAAATGAGTACTCACAATGGAAGAAATGCAGCAATGCGCACCTATTGTGTACAGTTGTGGGAAAGTTCAAGCAATCAGGTATGACAAGTCATTCAAATGACTTCCACCAACAGTTTCTGCATTATTTTATGACTCACGCTTATTAGAAACAGTAGACTAATACATGAATGACAAAATTGATTATAGACAGCAAAATCACTTTTGCTAACAACTTTAGAACATTAAGACTCCTGCAGTAATGCTTGTTCAAAGCAGCCATCCACCATTCATCACATACCGTCTATCATTTCGAGGTCTGCGACTACTAAAACGGTCTGAGTAGCGTCCTCTACCTCTTCCACCTCGAGATCGAGCCCTAGCATGTTCAATTGTAACCCTACAGGAAAGGGGAAGAAAAATCCTCCATTATCCACTTTAAGCTACATAAGAGATCTATTTACAAAAACACCTAGCCCAATACCTAGCTTATCTTTGGAGTGCTAAGTCATAAAACTAAAAATAAAATTATCACCTTTCACTGCAGAGTTCTTTTCCATCAAGTTCATATACAGCATCATCCGCATCCCTGGGATCTTCAAATTCCTAAAACACAAATATATATACATAATGCTTAACACTGCTTTAAAAGTCTATTCTACAACACATGAAAACACTAAATACCTGTGAAAGTATGTTAATGACAACAGCATATAAATTAAGCTCAATCAAAAAGGGACCGGAAATAATTTCTCCAGCCAGGAGTGAAATTCTTTTCTCCTTTAAGAAAATTCACTACCTTAAGAATGCATATTTCCCAAACATACTCTACTGGACTCAAAACACTCAAAAGCACTGCTTATAACCATCTTTACCCACTAACAATAGATAATTCAACCAGTTCTAAACACTTACCACAAAACCAAAGCCTCTTTTCAGATCAATATCTCTTATTCGTCCATACCCCTTGAAGAATCTTTCCACGTCTTTCTCCCTGGCCGCCGGATTTAGCCTCCCGATGAATACTCGACAGCCACTCATGTCCGGCTAGTACTTTCTGTCAGGAAATAAATTCAATTGAGATAGTACCAGTGAATGCCAGAGGAATGCCTGGTCAAGGGACCAAAAACATAAACAGCATAAAATAAAATGTTTACCCGGTGATGTTATAAACAAGATTGCCAAGAGTGCCTCTTATTAGGCCGGGTCCCTTGCAGACAAAATTAAAACTCGGCTCCCAACACGATCCTTCCCTGGGCCCAGACCGCAGCAACCGCAACGCCCACTGCCGCCTCTGGAACTGCGCAGCCGCACACTGTCCCCGGCTCTTCTGGCCCCCTCCCATCTGCCGCAGTTAGGAAAGGCCGAGAAGTGCGGGCGGAGCCGACCCCGCCCTCCGCAAGGCCAGCCCAATGGCGACGGGCTGCACGCGCGTCCCGGGAGCGTCACAGCGGGTGGAAGCCGGAATCTCGCGAAGCCACCGCCGCGCCTGCGCAGACGGCGGCGGGTGGCCGCGGAGCAGCCACAAAATGGCGGCCTCGGAGCCGGCGGTGGGGAGAACCGCGCGTGCCAAACCCCCCGCTCCCTCCCCCTCTCCCGACCCCACCGCTCCGGATCACTGTACCCACCCTGGGACAGCCCCGACCACACCCCGAGCAAAGGTCTCGGCCCACTACTCCCAGGGTTCAGACAGTGAATAAAAAGGCAGGGAGGGGCGCACGACCCCTCTGTAAAAACGACCCTGCCCAGGACCGCCCTTCCACCTTCAGGTCCCCTCACACAATTCCCAAAGGGAGACGTGCCCCAGCGCCCACCTCGAATAAACTGCGCTCATTGGACGCCGTCCTCCGCACAGAGAGCAGCCCTGACCACTCGCGATCTGAGCGGCCATGAAGAAGCCTCGATCCGAGAAGCCTTTCCCTCAAAGTGAGCCACTCACCTACCGGACAGGATCTTTGGCAGCTGAGACCCAGAGAGGTCCGTAGTCTGCGATAGAGCCGGCCGCCTCCCCGCAGACCAGGACTCAACTCGTCTACGTCTCTCCACAACTGACGCACTTAGCTGCTCTGGCGTCCCACAAAATGGAGGGCGCGTCCCTGCGTCACTTCCGGGACCGCCCTTGACAACACCCCTTGGGTCGGGGGACAGGGGTGTCCACAGGGCGGGGCCTCTTTACGGTGCTGGCCCAAGTGACCCTGAGTCGAGGTGGGCGGGGCTTAGGGGCGGGACATTGTATGGGCGTGGCCGTCAGGTGCTCCGGGCCGGGAGGCCGTGGTCCACAACGTTCGCACCTCCGAGGCAATGACATTCGGGCCATCATTCAGCTCCGTCGTGTCCGACTCTTTGCGACCCCATAAATCGCAGCACGCCAGGCCTCGCTGTCCATCACCAACTCCCGGAGTTCACTCAGACTCACGTCCATTGAGTCCGTGATGCCATCCAGCCATCTCATCCTCTGTCGTTCCCTTCTCCTCCTGCCCCCAATCCCTCCCAGCATCAGGGTCTTTTCCAATGAGTCAACTCTTCGCATGAGGTGGCCAAAGTACTGGAGATTCAGCTTTAGCATCATTCCTTCCAAAGAAATCCCAGGGTTGATCTTCAGAATGGACTGGTTGGCTCTCCTTGCAGTCCAAGGGACTCTCAACAGTCTTCTCCAACACCACAGTTCAAAAGCATCCATTCTTCGGGGCTCAGCTTTCTTCACAGTCCAACTCTCGCACCATACATGACCACTGGGAAAACCATAGCTTTGACTAGACGGATCTTTGTTGGCAAAGTAATGTCTCTGCTTTTGAATATGCTATCTAGATTGGCCATAATTTTCCTTCCAAGGAGTAAGCGTCTTTTAATTTCATGGCTGCAGTCACCATCTGCATGATTTTGGAGCCGCAAAAGATATAAAGTCTGACACTGTTTCCCCTGTTTCCCCATCTATTTACCATGAAGTGATGGGACCCAATGCCACCCATGATCTTCGTTTTCTGAATGTTGAGCTTTAAGCCAACTTTTTCACTCTCCTCTTTCACTTTCATCATGAAGCTTTTTAGTTCCTCTTCACTTTCTGCCATAAGGGTGGTGTCATCTGCATATCTGAGGTTATTGACATTTCTTCCGGCAATCTTGATTCCAACTTGTGGTTCGTCATTGAAGGTGAAGGTGAAGGTTAAGTCGCTCAGTGTCAGACTCTTTGCGACCACGTGGACTGTAACCCACCAGGCTCCTCAGTCCATGGAATTTTCCAGGCAGGAGTACTGGAGTGGGTTGCCATTTCCTTCTCCAGAGGATCTTCCCAACCCAGGGATCGAACCCAGGTCTCTCGCACTGCAGGTAGACGCTTTAACCTCTGAGCCACCAGTGCAGACGTGGTTCGTCATTACCCCGCCCATAAGACTACCCTAAGGCAAATGGTCACCTTTTCTATCTGAAGTTTTGTTGTTGTTTTTTTTTAAACACCCGAAAGTGTACTGGGTGGGGAAAAAAAAAAAAAAAACTGGGGCTTGGCAAAAAATGTCTGACCATCTCTGACCCCTTGCTCCTTAGCTTCCTGCATAATACTTTTTATAAAAGAAATCAGTCTTTCAATTGCAGTAATTCTCTGCATTCTGTGTTGAATATGGAAGCAACATCTTGTGATTTCACTCACTAAACATTATTTTTGCTGCAATAAGAGTAATTTGGAAAATATTTTCTGGGGGTGAAAAACAAAATATAATGGTGCTATCCACCATTTAAAAAGTTGCTCTCTCAGCCTGAAGTGGTGTGGTTTTCTTCAGGATTAATTTTTTAATAAAGTATCTTCATTTATTTGACGTTAAAAAGTTTCTCACTTCTACAAAGGTAGGTTTTGAGTAGAAGATCATGGCATTTGGTCCCATCACTTCATGGGAAATAGATAGGGAAACAGTGTCAGACTTTACTTTTGGGGGCTCCAAAATCACTGCAGATGGTGACTGCAACCATGAAATTAAAAGACGCTTACTCCATGGAGGAAAAGTTATGACCAACTGCGTCCTGGATCCAGGGAACCAACCTAGATAGTATATTCAAAAGCAGAGACGTTACTTTGCCGACTAAGGTCCGTCTAGTCAAGGCTATGGTTTTTCCTGTGGTCATGTATGGATGTGAGAGTTGGACTGTGAAGAGGGCTGAGCGCAGAAGAATTGATGCTTTTGAACTGTGGTGTTGGAGAAGACTCTTGAGAGTCCCTTGGACTGCAAGGAAATCCAACCAGTCCATTCTGAAGGAGATCAACCCTGGGATTTCTTTGGAAGGAATGATGCTAAAGCTGAAACTCCAGTACTTTGGCCACCTCATGCTAAGAGTTGACTCATTGGAAAAGACCCTGATGCTGGGAGGGATTGGGGGCAGGAGAAGGGGATGACAGAGGATGAGGTGGCTGGATGGCATCACGGACTCGATGGACGTGAGTCTGGGTGAACTCCGGGAGTTGGTGATGGACAGGGAGACCTGGCGTGCTGCGATTCATGGGGTCACAAAGAGTCGGACACGACTGAGTGACTGAACTGAACTGAACTGAACTGAATGCCTAGTGACTTAATCTGCTGTATTTTAAACCATTTGTCTTCTGCAGTGAGTTTTTTCTGTGAAAACTGTTGAATAATTTTCCCTACTAGATTTTCTGACCAGCTTCTCCAATTAAAAAAATATTCATATTTCATGAGTAGAATTACTCTCCCTTCTATGTGATCCAGCAGTAATCTGTGTACACCCCAATAATTCCTTCATCACTGACATAAAAAAGAATGTGTTATTCATGTTTTGCTTTCCAGAAATGCCTAGCATAGAAAAGACTCAATATTTGTAGAACTGGGTCTACATTAACATTGTTTTCTCAGTGTTCCTGTTCCTGTATTAATGTTTCCAAAAAATGATGGCATCGTTTTCCTAAGATAGCCAAGTTGCAAATCTATAGTAAAGGAAAAAAGATGCAGAGAAATAAGATTAAAATAAAGTTTATCAAAGTCCTCTCTTTGGGAGACTTTCAGCATAACTGGAATGTTTCCTTCATAATATCCCTGATTTTATCTAACTGGCAATTTAAAAAAAAAAAACCCACCTCAGCCTGTGTCACTCGTTAAAGCTGCCCCATCTCACCTTTCCGAAGCCAGTGTTAAAGCTGCCCCATCTCACCTTTCCGAAGCCAATGTATTTAGCTACAGACCAAGTAGTTTCTTGCTGTTTGGTTTTTTGGCCACACCTGGAAGCATACCGGATCTCGGTTGTGAAATGTCATTTCTGCAACCAAGGATCAAACCCAAGTCCCCTGTAGTGAAAGCTTGGAGTCTTAATCACTGGACCAAGAGCAGAGTTCCAAGAGCAGGTCGTTTTTACACTCTGAGGTGCCACTTTCTCAAGCTCTCATTCACCTACAGCCAGACCTCCACCCTACCTCTCCACTGAACTGCTTTCAATGTTCATCATCAATCCAACTACAAAATCCAGCAGCCTCTTTACAATTTTCAGCCTCCTTAATGAAAGCTGCCATTCATTTTCCCTTACTGTGCACCACACATAGTGCTTGGGGCTTTGGATTGATCAGCCAATTCAGCCTTTGTACAACTCTCTGATATCAGTTCAAATCCTTTTTTTTTTTTTTAATATGTTGAAACCAAAGCTCAAAGTTACACAGCTGGAAATAGTAGGACCTGGATTCAGCCCCAGGCACCTTTTCTAAGTCTGTGGATCTAAGGAATTTTCTTTCTAAAGTTAACTGACACACTCAAAGGGAAATTCAAAAATCTATAACATTTTTTTTTAATCAGGAAGCAAATTTCACATCATGGACAAGTAACTTCAGCTATATTTTTGTTCTCTGTGTTACAAAGGTGTGAGCTAGAAGGTGTAAATGGATTCAGCATCAACTCTTCCTATCAAGGACCAAAGCTTCTAGTCTGTTACAGGTGACATTCACAGGGGAAGCAGTTGAGCCCATCAGCAAAATGTGCAGAGCTGTAATCAGATGAGTGTTGGAATTTCAGGCCCAACACTTAGTATGGGAAGCTCCAGAGAATAAAATAGGGCCTGGCATACCACAGGTCCTCCAACCATATTTGTAGAGGAGAGAATGCATGGCTTTCAGCATGGTGCTGGGCCTTTCTAAGCCTCGGTTTTCACATGTGAGAAATAGGTCAATAATAGTAGTTAATTCATAAGATGATCATGAGGATTAGGTGACATAATGCATGTAAGGTATTTGATCCAGTGCCTGGTGCACTCCTCGCCTTTCAGCTCTAATGAGTGATCCAGGTAGCCCTCTCAAGTCAGAAGGGACAACAATCACAGGGGAGTTTAAACTGCTGAAACAAGGGGACCCAGCAAGATAGAAGCTTAGGTTCTTTTTCATGACCCCAAATCCTTTGCAAGTAAAATATAAGAGATGAACCTCCCAAAGTCAAACAGTTCATAGCATGTATAAAAGAGAGAAAGAACTGTACAAGGGCCATTTCTTCCCAAGAGCTGCCTCCTGGTGTTGGTTGTCCTCTACACCTACTCCACCCAACCAGCTGTCAGGAACTGGGGACTGGCCAAGTAGCGGGCTCTTTACATCTCTGATATCCAGAGGGAAGCCACCTCATAATGGTAGCACTGTGATCCTATAGACATGGTACCTTTACAATAGAGGGCTGGACACCACAGCTTTCTTTCCACCATGTGAGGACATAGCAAGAAACCCCATTAGCAAGCCAGGAGGAGGGCTCTCACCAGAACCTGACCGCTGCTGCGACCAATCTCTGGAACTGTGAGAAAATAAATATTTGTTGTTTAACCACTCAGGAAAAAAATTAAAAGGAAGCCTCAGAATACCAATTCTCCAAATACTGATTCCTAATGAACCATTGTGGTGGGGCATACATGTTACTGACTAAGGTTTTTGGCCTTCTTAATCAATAGAAATTGATAGAAATTCAGGCAATGCTTTATTGGGGCCCCTGCTGCAGCAGGAGGGCGTAAGAATGAACATGTTCCCTTGCTCACTTGCTGAGTGGGGTGAGCTTGTTCCTTATGGGGTGAGGGTAGAGGCAGGTCTAGCAGTCCCACCAAAGGGGTGGCTTAGGTGGATTGGCCCACCCCTTTGGTGGTGCTGAGTGCAGGAGTCATATGGAAGTACATTGCTCTTGCTCCCAACATCCTGTTCTTTGCTCCAGGCTCTCCAGAAGTGACAGTTGGTCTTTTTGTTCTTTTTGTATCTTGTTTTTAATAATTTGCCCCAACTGCCCACGCACAATTATTTTTAGTCCCTTATAGTTTATTTGTATTTTGTTGCTGAAGGAGATGTTTGTCCAAGTGCAAGCACTGCAGCAAAGAGTCCCAGGTTAAAGGACCCAGGCTGGAAGAGACTCCATCCCGCAGAGCAGTCCCAATCTTGGCAATGATTCCTTCCCTAGTACAATAATTAGAGTCAAGTCACACAGGACCAATCCAGTGAAGAATGCTTGAAATTTGTCTGTTTGATAAATCAAAGTACCCTGAAGTAGGTCAAGTTTAGTCTGAAAGAAATGGCTTACTCTTGTTGTGGAAATGGGAAGCTTCTTCCTGATCTCTGTACCTCAAATAAGCAATCTCCTGACTTAAGAGATTTGATATTGAGTATTTAATTCAAATGGCCTTGGATAAGGAGAATGGGGTCAGATAGCCTGCTGGTAAAGCAATTAGACATCCTGTTGAGCAAGGTGGAGATCTCGCTGCATCCACGGTGAGATACTATTAGGAACCAGAGCAGCAGAAACTTGGATCCTGGTGACCAGGACAACCCCAGCACCTCCAGTATTAGCACATAAGAACTGGTGTGGCTACTGGGTCTAGGTCTGGGCTTCCAGGTGATCTTGAAGTGTGTCTGTATGTGTGTGTGTGTGTGTGCACGCGCACACGTGAGCTCAGTTGTGTCCATCTCTTTGCAACCCCATGGACTGTAGCCCTCCAGGCTCCTCTGACCATGGATTTTTCCAGGCTAGAATACTGGAGTGGGTTGCCGTTTCCTTCTCCAGGGGATCTTCCCAACCCAGGCATCAAACCCTCGTCTCTTGTGCCTTTTGCACTGGCAGGCAGACTCTTTATCACTGCGACACCTTGAGGAGGCTGATTCTAGTTTTCTCTGATGGTTTTCACCACCCTAATTCCTGATTATGACTCATATGCTCCCAGACTCTCTTCAGAACAGTAGGACACATGGTATAAATAGTTGAATGTTGTATAAAATGGAAGCAAGGAAAGAAGAGGCTGGATATAGAGACAGAGACCATAATGGTGAGTCTCAACTACCATGTTAATGAGCTTGGACTTTATCTAGAGGACACTGAGTAGATGTTGCAAGATTTTATGCAAGAAGAAAATATGATCAGATTTATGTTTTAGACAGGGAGGACTCAGAGGGACAGCGGCCACAATCAGAACTTTTTATATGGCAGGGAACAGAAACCCTGGTACAACCATCTTAATAAAATGAGTTTATCTATTGGATAGTGTAACTGA
>SJXQ01010981.1:145267-162924 GCA_006408695.1 Aepyceros melampus | reverse complement strand
GTACATAGGCTTGGTTGGATCCAGAGTTCAAGAGAATCTCTGGCATCCTTCTTTTGGCTCAACGTCCTTTGAGTATCAGGCTCAGACGGTAAAGCGTATGCCTGCAATATGGGAGACCTGGGTTGGATTCCTGGGGTGGGAAGTTCCCCTGGAGAAGGAAATGGCAATCCACTCCAGCACTCTTGCCTGGAAAATCCCATGGATGGAGGAGCTTGATAGGCTACAGTCTATGGGGTTGCAAAGAGTCGGACATGACTGAGCGACTTTACTTTCACTTTTCATTTCCAGGCAGGCTCACCTTGTGTTAGCAAGATGCTAGAAGACCTAGCCTCACAGCCACTTCACCAAGGCCAGAGGAAGGGAGAGCATATTTTCCAGGATCTTCCACTGAAGCATCTTAAATCCTCACAGAATACCTAGCAAATACTTCCCTATGTCTCACTGCCTTTCATTTGGGTCATCTACTCATCCCTAACCCTATCACTAAGACCAGAGTGACTGGATGTTAGTCTGAGCCAGCAACTATAGCAGAAGACCAAGGATTCATTGGCTTAAGCAGCAGATATTCATTTCTTACGATTCTGGAGGCTGAAAGTCAAAAGAACAGGGTCCCAGCATGATCAAGTTCTCAGAGAACCCTCTTCTTGCTGTGTCCTCATAGGGCCTTCCTTAGTGTGAGCACAGAGAAAGAGCAATCCTTCTCTTCTTTTTATAAGGGCACTAATCCCACCATGAGGGCCCCACCCTCATGACCTAATCTAATACTAATTATCACTCAAAGTCTTCACCTCCAGATACCATCACATTGGAGGATAAGGTTTGCTTGTTTTTTAAGAAGTTGAATATTTTATTATTAAATTGTTTATTCTCCTACAAGGCTGTTGCTTCCCTGTATAAAAATAGCACCAGCAAACACAGTATATTGCAAAATTAAGATAGTAATATTCTTCATTGGACACTATACAACTAACAAACTTTTCTCCACTGGCAGTTATTTCTAGTGGGAAGATAATTTTGACCCAATCCAAGGATAGCTGTAAGCAAGTTACAATGTCATATAAGGTTTACGATAACCATGTTATCCTTGAATTACATAATTTTTGTAATTAGTTTTACCAGAGATAATTTCAGGAATTCTGAATATTATAACTGGAGGCTAGCCTAAAAATCACAGGATGCTGTGGAAAAGATGCAGTGTTTATCTGAAGTCGTTAGAAAGTTAAGGGGTATTTTCTTCAGGAAACATTGTTACAAGTAGTTTCTTTTGCTAAAAGTTGCTTTTTAAACATCTGTCCACCACTAATTTAAAACAACTATGCTAGATTAAGTTGTTTCAAAGTAGTTTATTTAGGGATTCCATTCTCACTCCTCAATAGATTTTATGCATTTCTCATTTGCTGCTTCACCCATCAGTTCATCTAGTTCTGAAGGGTAACTGAATGTCATCTTCATCAGCCAATCATCTTCATAACAAGACTTGTTGACAAGTCCTGGATTTTCTGCTAGAGCTTTATTAATTTCAGTTACTTCTCCTGACAGAGGAGAATAGAGTTCACTAGCAGCTTTCACACTTTCCAAAGCACCAAGCTCCTCTTGTTTGTTCAACTTTGTTCAACTTCAGGCAGACTACAGTAAACAACATCTCCCAAAGCTTCCTGTGCGAAATTGCTGATGCCCACTGTTCCAACACCATTTTCTGTTTTTACCCATTCGTGTTTTTCTGTGAATTTCCTCACCGACAGCAGAGCAGGGCCCTTGCGCAGCGCCCGGACGGCACCCGTCTGCAGTCCCCAGGGCCGTGGCGAGCAGGGCGGGAGATGGCACGCAGGCTGCCGACCGCGGCCCGCACGCTCCGCATCGCGCGCAGCACCATGTTCGCACCAGATGATAGAGTTTCGATATATGAATTTCAGAGGACCACAGACATTCAGTCCATAGCAAAATATGCTGATACAGACCTTCATTAAACAGGATCCACTTACTCCTTGGAAGAAAAGTTATGACCAACCTAGATAGCATATTCAAAAGCAGAGACATTACTTTGTGACTAAGATCCGTCTACTCAAGGCTATGGTTTTTCCTGTGGTCATGTATGGATGTGAGAGCTGGACTGTGAAGAAGGCTGAGCGCCGAAGAATTGATGCTTTTGAACTATGGTGTTGGAGAAGACTCTTGAGAGTCCCTTGGACTGCAAGGAGATCCAACCAGTCCATTCTGAAGGAGATCAGCCCTGGGATTTCTTTGGAGGGAATGATGCTAAAGCTGAAACTCCAGTACTTTGGCCACCTCATGCGAAGAGCTGACTCATTGGAAAAAACCCTGATGCTGGGAAGGGTTGGGGGCAGGAGGAGAAGGGGACGACAGAGGATGAGATGGCTGGATGGCATCACTGACTCGATGGACATGAATCTGAGTGAACTCTGGGAGTTGATGATGGACAGGGAGGCCTGGTGTGCTGCAATTCACGGGGTTGCAAAGAGTCGGACACGACTGAGCGACTGAACTGAACTGAACACTACAAATGGGGACCTTCACCAGAAAAGGGGATGAGGCAACTCCACTCAAACTGTAGCTTAACTGTGGGGGAGAGGTGGTTCCCCAAAGGAAAAGCAAGAGTTCATTTTACCCAACAGAAAGGATAAATGGATGTTGTGTAGCCAACTCCCAAGATGGCCCCGGGGCCTCATGTCTTCATATTCACACACACTCTCCTACATATACCAGGTTTGGTCTATATGACCAATAGAATATGGCCAAAGTGAAAATGCTGGAAATTCAGTTCTAAAATAGTATGCGGGTTTTTTTCTATTTCTTTAACTTTATACCTGTATGAGAAGGAAATGGCAACCCACTCCAGTGTTCTTGCCTGGAGAATCCCAGGGACGGGGGAGCCTGGTGGGCTGCCATCTACGGGGTCGCACAGAGTCGGACACGACTGAAGCGACTTAGCAGCAGCAGCAGCATGAGATGATGAATATTGACTAAACTATGATAATCATTTTATGATGTATGTAAGTCAAATTGTTATGCTGCACACCTTAAACTTATTCAGTGCTATATGTGAATATACCTCAATAAAACTGGAAGGAAAAAAGCAAAAAATCATTCATTAGAAATAAAAACACAGGCTTCCCTGGTAGCTCAGTGGTAAAGAGTCCACTTGCCAGTACAAGAGACACAGGTTCAACCCCTGGTCATGGAAGATCCCACATGCCCCAGAACCACTAAACCCATGAGCCATGACTGTTGAGCCTGTGCTCTAGAGCCAGGGAACTGCAACTACTGTGTCCACACCCTGCAACTACTGAAGCCCACCCACCCTAGAGCCCGTGCTCCAAAATAAGAGACACCACCAAAGCGAGAAGCCTGAACACCATAACCCGAGAAAGCCCCCTCAGCAAAGAAGACCNAATAAATGAATAATATTGTAGGTACATGGTTGGGTGTGGAGGAGAATGAAGAGGCTGATAGTCTGAAGACAGATCATGAAGAACTCTATATGCCATTACAAGGAGTATGGACATTATCCAGAAGCTATGAGCAATCTTTGAATGGTTTTAAATAGGGCAATGCCATGATGAAATCTGCATTTTTAGAAAACTTATTCAGGTAGCTGAAGTAATTCAAAGGGGTAGAGATTAATGCATAAGGGCTGTTGGAAAATCATTGCAATATGTTAAGCAAGAGATACTTGGTGCTAGTGGTAAAGAATCCGCCTGCCAGTGCAGGAGACAGAAGAGACACGGGCTCAGTCCTTTGGTCGGGAAGATCTCCTGGAGGAGGAAATGGCACCCCCCTTCCAGTATTCTTGCCTGAAGAATCCCATGGACAGAGGAGCCTGGAGGGCTACAGTCCATGGGGCTGCAAAGAATTGGACACGACTGAGCATCTCAACAAAAGCCAAATAAAGAGAGCACATGAATGAAAGAGATTTAGAACTTCGTGACAAAATAAGTGAAGGAAAAGAAAGAGTCAGATTTCTGCTTAGGTCCTTGGAGCCAGTGGTGTCACTAACTGGGACAGGGAATGCAAACAAACAAGCAGACATAGGGGAGACATGGAGATGGAGAAATGTGGGGGAGGGATAATGAGATCACTTTGGGACATGTTGAGCATGAGGAGTCTAGGGAATAACTAGACTTAAATGGACATGTGGATGAGGAGCTCAGAAGAGGGGTAAGGACTGAGCACACAGGTGTGGAAATCATGAGTGTGCACGTTGGAATTATGAGAGCAAATGAGTTCACCTAGGAAGGGAAAAGGCAGGAGGGGGGCAAGGAGGACAAGAAGGAAGAGGAGATGAGAAAATGGAGGAAAGAGAAGAGGAGAAAGAAGCAAATGTGGGAAAATGTTAGCATTTGGGGAATCTGAGTGAAGGACAAAATGAGATTTTTAAAAACTCTTATGGCAAGTTTTTTATAAGTCTGAAATTAAAAGCTAAAATAAAAAATAAATGTTGTCATTGTTCAGTTGCCAAGTCGTGTTCAACTATTTGCAACCCCATGGACCCCAGGCTTCCCTGTCCCTCACCAACTCCCACAGTTTGCCCAAATTCATGTCCATTGAGTTGGTGATGCCATCCAACCATCTCATCCTCTGTTGCCCTCTTCCCCTTCTGCCTTCAATCTTTCCCAGCATCAAGTTCTTTTCTAATGAGTCAGCTCTTTGCATCAGCTCTTTCCAATTTTATTTTAAATAAAATGCTTAAAAGCTAAAATACAAAAATCAAAATAAAAAGCTAAATTAGAAAAAAAAGAAGTGACTCTGAGAGGAGGAAGTGGATACAGCAACTTCTCAACTAGTTTTGCTTTACTTTCAATTTCTTTCAACAAGTTTGCCTGTGGAGGCAAGTCCCAAGGGAGGACAGTGGTGGGAGGGGTTGCAGCAGCTGCTGTTGTACAGGTAGGAGAGATTCATGCCAGTTTATAGCCTCGAGGGAAACACCAAGTGGAAATAGAGTAAAGACACAGGAGAGATGGGATGTTGCTGACACATTGGTGGAGTTCGGCATTGATGGAGCATTAGCCTTAGACAGGAGAGTGGATCAATTCCCACTTAAGAAGGAAGAAAACATGGGACTGTGCATATGTAATTTGTATGTAAGGAGTTGATGAGAGAGATTTTCTTCCTGATGGACCGTTTGCTTTGTGAGTAGGAAGCAAAGTCATCTACACAGTGTTAAGATTATATAGTATTCAGTCAAAATAGTTATTCTGAGGAATTGGAGAGGAAGCTAATTGGGGAACTGTTGACTTGCCTAGTATTGTTGAGGGCCCAGCTGAAGTTCTAGGGAGTTAAAATCCAAACACAAAAACTGACTTCTTTGCAAAAGAGCAAACACAGTGATTGACTCACAGTCTACAAATGACTTTACCTCCTACACCACAAAGCTGGTGCTTCAGCATTCACATGGATGTACCACTGGATTCTCAGTTCCTTGATCTATTCATTTCCCATGATCTTTTCCTCCATCTCAATTCAGCCATCTACTCCCACAGTTACACCTTGGACCTTATCATCACAAAAATTCTATCACCTCTGCCATTTTTAGTCGAAACATCCCATTCCTCTGCCCTCCTCCACCCTCATTGCTAACACACACACACACACACACACACACACACCCTTTCTAAAACCTCCAATCCACTGTTGATCACTTTTCTCAGTATCTATCAGCCTCCATCCTGACTTCATTTCATTTCTTAACCAGTCCTGAATCTGTGTTGAAAAGTGAAAGTGTTAGTCACTCAGTTGTGTCCAGCTCTTTGTGACCATATGGGCTGTAGCTTGCCAGGCCCCCACTCTATGGGATTCTCCAGGCAAGAGTACTGGAGAGGGTTGCCACTCCCTTCTCCAGGGGATCTTCCTGACCCAAGGATTGAACCCACATCTCCCTCACTGCGGGCAGATTCTTTACTGTCTGAACCACCAGGGAAGTCCCAATAGGCTCTTATCTGTTCTCATTTTACTCACACTCTTAGCAGCATTCAGCACTATTGACCACTTCTTCCAGTTTGAAATGCACATCTCTCTTGCCTTTCTTGACATCATACTCTTGTGGTTTTCCCTCCTAACTGCTTAACCATTATTCACTTTGCTTAGTTATTTGCTCTTCCTTTAGTTTATTTTTTAATATTGGCATTCTTCAGTGATTTGTCTTATACACTTTTCTGTTTTTACTCTATGTTTTCTCATTGCATGATCTCAGCTATTCCTATAGATTTAAATATTTTATTTTATTTTGATGACCCTCAAATTTAAATCTGCCAATCAGAGATCTCCTCTGAACTCTAGCTGTCCAGTTGACACCTATATAAAGATATCTTACAAATATATAACACTTGATATATTAAAAACTAAATTCTGGATTCCTCTAATCATCTCCTTACTTTCAATAGTAAGTACCACAATCAATGCTATTGCCTAAGTCAGATATCTTTGTGTTGAGTTTTCCATTTCCCTTTTCTTTTATCCTGTCTTCACTCCTCAGTAGGCTATATCTTCAATACACATCTTCAAGCAACTCACAGTTCTCCATCTTCATTGTCATCACTCTAACGGGACTACTTTCAACTCAAGTCTGGATGGCAGTAAGACCTAATTTCTCCACTTGCATTCTTGACCCCTTTAATCTATTCTCTCACAGCGGCAGAAGTGACACTTTTAAACTGAAAGACGATGTCTCTACACTGCTTAGAACCCTTTAGGTCACCTAGGGAAAAGATACAAATTCTTCATCAACTGGCTGGACCTTGTATAATCTAGTCTCTGTCTGTTTCCCTGGAACCATCTCCCTTGTTTTAGCCCCCCTAGTCTTCTTAAAAAGTGCTTGAAACACCTAACCTCTCTTTTGAGACAAGGCCTTTATGCTTGCTTTTCCCTCTGCCCAGTATACTCATTTCCTTTATATCCTTCCTGTCTAAACTCAAATGCCAATTCTTTAGATATGCTTTCCCTGGCCAATCCTTCTAAGTAAACTGAAAAGTGAAAGTCAGTCATGTCAGACTCTTTATGACCCCGTGGGCTATACAGTCCATGGAATTCTCTAGGCCAGAATATTGGAGTAGGTAGCCTTTCCCTTCTCCAGGGGATCTTCCCAACCCAAGGATTGAACCCAGCTATCCTGCATTGCAGGTGGATTCTTTACCAGCTGAGCCACCAGGGAAGCCCAAGAATACTGGAGTGGGTAGTCTATCACTTCTCCAGGGGATCTTTGCTACTCAGGAATCGAACTGGGGTCTACTGCATTGCAGGCAGATTCTCTACCAACTGAGCTATCAGGGAAGTGCTTCTAAATAAACTAGGCCCCTTGTATTATTCTCCTTCTTAATCTCTTGTTTGTTTCTTTGGTAGAACTTACTATAATTTATAATTATCCCATTTATTTACCTTTTTGTTGGTCTCCTCTTTGGGCAGAATTCTGTGGGACTGGCTCGTCTCTGCTCCACGTGATGTTGGATGGAGCTACTTGACTAATTCTGGAGGATCCAATATGGCCTCACTCACAAGACTGGAACATTTGTGCTCGCTGTCAACTGGGGCACCTTAATTCTCCTTGTGGCCTGTTTCTAAATGAGGAAAGCTTGGAGTTCTATATATAGCAGCCACATTCAGAGGGTAAAAACAGAAGATGGATGACAAAACCATCACAATATTGTAAAGTAATTAACCTCCAATTAAAATAAATAAATTTATACTAAAAAAAAGAAAAAAGAAAATAAATAATTTAAAACAGAGAAGCTGCAAAACCTCTTAACACCTAGCGCTGACAAGTTTACATATCATTCCTATCCCCTTCAAAGCAAATCATAGGACCATCCCAGATTCAAGAAGAAGAGGGAAGTTCCAATTCTTGATAGAAGGAGTAGAAAAGTCACATTACAAAATGGGTATGCTGAATGGGAGAGATTATTACAGTCATACAATCTACCACACTCAAATATCCAAGTGGCTCAGTCTTTTACCTCTTAAAGATTTTTGCTCAAGAGACACTCTCTGAGTGAGGGCTTTGCTGACTACTCTAAATTGAAATCCCATCTACCCATTCCCTATAGAATGTTTTATTTTAACACTACAGAACTTATCTGGAGATGGAAATGGCAACCCACTCCAGTATTCTGGCTTGGGAAATCCCAAGGACAGAGGAAACTGATCGGCTACAGTCCGTGAGGTCACAAAGAGTCAACACAACTGAACAACTGAACAGACAGAACTTATCACCACCCAACATGTATATTGCACATATTTATTGTCTGTCTTCTCCTTCTAGAATACAAAATCCATGAAGGCATGGAATTTTGTCCATTTTGCTCATTACTATACTCCCAGAACCTACAGAGTGGCTGGCACATACTAGAAAGTCAGTAATTATTTAATGAATATGAATTAAAAAATAGTGAAACCTAAAAACATAGATACTTAGATATATACTATATCTATATATAGTATGTAGATACTTAGATATATACTATAAGAATATTAAAGAATTTATAACTCATTAGTTTTCCCTCCTTTTCATCTCCCTGATTTCTTGGTAAGTCTTGAATAAGTTGTTATCTACAGATCTTGACTCTTTGCGACCCCATGGACTATACAGTCTATGGAATTCTCCAGGCCAGAATACTAGAGTGGGTAGCCTTTCCCTTCTCCAGGGGGTCTTCCCAACTCAGGGATCAAACCCAGGTCTCCCGCATTGCAGGTGGATTGTTTACCAGCTGAGCCACCAGGGTAGCCTAAGAATACTGGACTGGGCAGCCTATCCCTTCTCCAGTGTATCTTTCTGACCCAGGAATTGAACCAGGATCTCCTGCATTGCAGGCATATTCTTTAGCAACTAAGCTATCAGGAAAGCCCACAGATCTTATCTCCCCACCAGCAAATGAACATATATAATAAAACATTGTGAATAAGTTGTTATCTACAGATCTTGACTCTTTGCGACCCCATGGACTATACAGTCTATGGAATTCTCCAGGCCAGAATACTAGAGTGGGTAGCCTTTCCCTTCTCCAGGGGGTCTTCCCAACTCAGGGATCAAACCCAGGTCTCCCGCATTGCAGGTGGATTGTTTACCAGCTGAGCCACCAGGGTAGCCTAAGAATACTGGACTGGGCAGCCTATCCCTTCTCCAGTGTATCTTTCTGACCCAGGAATTGAACCAGGATCTCCTGCATTGCAGGCATATTCTTTAGCAACTAAGCTATCAGGAAAGCCCACAGATCTTATCTCCCCACCAGCAAATGAACATATATAATAAAACATTGTGCTTTTTAGAGAAAAGCATGGGTTATTTCAATAAGGGAGTTTGAGGGGACTCCTATGAGATCAAATTTGAGATCCTATGAGGTGAGATGGGGTTCAAGGTGGCGCTAGTGGTAAAGAACTCGCCTGCCAATGCAGGAGATGTAACAGGCATGGGTTTGATCCTGGGTCAGGAAGATCCTCTGGAGGAGGGCATGGCAACCCACTCCCAACAATATTCTTGTCTGGAGAATGGACAGAGGACATTCCATGGGCAGAGGAGCCCGACAGGTTATAATCCATAGGGTCGCAAAGAGTTGGACACACTGAAGCGACAAGAGGTGAGGTATAAGGCCATTTTCAGCTCATTATTTTGTATCTTGTGCCCAATTTATACCCACTGAGGACAACTAATTAAAGTTCTGGGGGGGTGGTTTCAGTCTGGAAATTTGGTGAAGATGAAAATTTCATTGTCCAGTTGCAAATAAATAAATCCGAAGGTATCAAGAGGACAGAGAAAGTGTCTTTTAGGGAGGAGGTGATTTAAAGGTAGTGGTTATAATCCATAGGGTCGCAAAGAGTTGGACACACTGAAGTGACATGAGGTGAGGTATAAGGCCATTTTCAGCTCATTATTTTGTATCTTGTGCCCAATTTATACCCACTGAGGACAACTAATTAAAGTTCTGGGGGGGGTGGTTTCAGTCTGGAAATTTGGTGAAGATGAAAATTTCATTGTCCAGTTGCAAATAAATAAATCTGAAGGTATCAAGAGGACAGAGAAAGTGTCTTTCAGGGAGGAGGTGATTTAAAGGTAGCATTATATATCCTTTCCAGTTATCCCTGGATTGAGATCAGATATTGGTCCAGTGCCCTATCCTTGCCAGGACAAAGGGACAGTTGCCCTAGAACAGAATATAGAAATGAATACAAGTGACTAAATATGCATCCTCCCTCTCAACAAAGGAAAGTGTTGGTGTGCTAGTACAATAGCAAAACCCATCAAGGAATGCAAATAGGAAGAGGGTGGGTTGGGGGTAAAAGTAGGGTTATAGGGAAGGTAAGCCTTATGTAAGAAATTTTAAATTGAAGAAGCCTTCAATACTACCAGGATATACACAGATAAAATAGCCTACCTATCCCTTTATCTGTTCATATCCAACAACTTTTTATTCAATGTGATTTTTAAGAACAGTTTTATTGAGATATGTTACATACCACACAATTCATCCATTTAAAGGCTTTAATATATTCAGAGTTGTGCAAACATCACTACAATCACTTTGGAACACTTGTAAAAGTAGGGTTATAGGGAAGGTAAGCCTTATGTAAGAAATTTTAAATTGAAGAAGCCTTCAATACTACCAGGATATACACAGATAAAATAGCCTACCTATCCCTATATCTGTTCATATCCAACAAATTTTTATTCAATGTGATTTTTAAAAAGTTTTATTGAGATATGTTACATACCACACAATTCATCCATTTAAAGGCTTTAATATATTCACAGAGTTGTGCAAACATCACTACAATCACTTTGGAACATTTTCACTACCCTCCAAAGAAATCTCATACCCAATAGTGATCATTCCCCACCAACTCCCTGGATCCTGGCAAATATTAACCTGCCTTTCTGTCTCTGTGGATTTATCTACTGTGGACATTTCACATAAGTGTCCTTTTTTACTGGTGTCTCTCAGCATAATGTGCATGTGCAACTTCACTTCTTTTTGGGGCCAAATGATATTTTATTGTATGGATATACCACATTTTATTTATCCATTCATTAGTAGATGGATGTTTGAGTGGTTTCCACTTTTTGGCTCTAATTTATGGTGCTATGAACATTCATGTACAAATTTTTGTGTGAACATGTTTTCATTTCTCTTGGGTATATAACTCTGAGAGGAATTGCTAGGTCATTTGGTAACACTTTGTTTAACGTTCCATGGAACTACCAGACTATTATCAAAGCAACCATACCACGTTATATTCCCATCAGCAATGTATACAGGTTCCAGTTTCTGTATATCCTCATCGACATTTGTTATGAGAATCTGACTTTTTGGTTACAGCCATCCAACTGTTTGTGAAGTAGTATCTTACTGTGGTTTTGCTTTGCATTTCTCTTATTGCTAAGGATACTGAATATCTTTTCATGTGGTTATTGACCATGGGTTTTTCTTCTTTGGAGAAATGTCTATTCATCTTCTTTGCCCATTTATAAAATCTTTTGGTCTTTTTATTCAATTGTAAGAATTCTTTATATATTCTAGATACAAGTTCCTTATTAGATATATGATTTGCAAAATATTTCTCCCATTCTGTGGATTGTCTTTCTACTTTTCTAGTGGTGTCCTTTGAAGCAGAAAAGTTTTAAATTTTTGATGATATTCAATTATCTAATTTTTATTTGACTTTTGGTGCCATATCTAAGAAATCATTGCCTATGCCAAAGTCTTGAAGATTTATGTTTTCTCCTAAGAATTTTATAGTTTTAGCTATCTAACCCATTTAAAATTAATTTCTGTGTATGGTGTATGATAATCAACTTTACTCTTTTGCATATGGATATCCATTTAAAGTTGTTCCTGTCCCATTTGCTTTAAAGGCTATCTTTTCCCTCATTGACAAAAATAATTTGGCTGTGAATGTGAAAGTTTACTTCTGGACTCTCAACTCTATTCTAGTTGATCTATCAGGTGGGCAGAAGTGAGCACTAGGTGCTTAGTCACTCGGTTGTGTCTGACTCTTTGTGACCCCATGGACTAGAGCCCACCAGGCTCCTCTGTCCATGAGATTTTCCAGGCAAGAATACTGGAGTGGGTTGCCATTTCCTTCTCCAGGGGATCTTCCTGACCCAGGGATCTAACTGGGGTCTCTTGCATTGAGGGCAGATTCCTTACTATCCGAGCCACCAGGGAAGCCCATTGATCTATGTGTCTATTCTTATGTCAATACAACATTGTCCTGTTTACTGTAGCTTTGTAGTATGTTTTGAAATCAGTAAGTGTAAGTCTTTCAACTTGGTTCTTCTTTTTTTCCCCTCCACCTCTCCCAGTCTTTATTTTTAAATTAATTTATTTATTTTAATTGGAGGCTAATTACTTTACAATATTGTAATGGGTTTTGCCATACATTGACATGAATCAGCCATGGGTGCACATGTGTTCCCCATCCTGAACCTCCCTCCCACTTCCCTCCCCATCCCACGCCTCTGGGTCATCCCAGCACACCAGCCCCGAGCACCCTCCTTTCAACTTGGTTCTTCTTTTTTTTCCTCCACGTCTCCCAGTCTTTATTTTTAAATTAATTTATTTAATTGGAGGCTAATTACTTTACAATATTGTAGTGGGTTTTGCCATACATTGACATGAATCAGCCATGGGTGCACATGTGTTCCCCATCCTGAACCCCCCTCCCACTTCCCTCCCCATCCCACGCCTCTGGGTCATCCCAGCACACCAGCCCCGAGCACCCTGTCTCACGCATTGAACCTGCACTGGTGATCTGTTTCACATATGATAGTATACATGTTTCAATGCTATTCTCTCAGATCATCCCACCCTCACCTTCTGCCACAGAGTCCAAAAGACTGTTCTTTACATCTGTGTCTCTCACTGTCTCACATATAGGGTCATTGTTACCATCTTTCTTAATTCCATATATATGTGTTAGCATACTATATTGGTGTTTTTCTTTCTGACTTACTTCACTTTGTATAATAGGCTCCAGTTTCATCCACCTCATTAGAACTGATTCAAATGTATTCCTTTTAATGGCTGAGTAATACTCCATTGTGTATATGTACCACAGCTTTCTTGTCCATTCAACTGCTGATGGGCATCTAAGTTGTTTCCATGTCTTGGCTATTGTAAACAGTGCTATGATGAACATTGGGGTACAAGTGTCTCTTTCAATTCTGGCTTCCTTGGTGTGTATGCCCAGCAGTGGGATTGCTGGGTCATATGGCAGTTCTATTTCCAGTTTTTTAAGAAATCTCCACACTTTTCTCCATAGTGGCTGTGCTAGTTTCCATTCCCATCAACAGTGTAAGAGGGTTCCCTTTTCTCCACACCGTCTCCAGCATTTACTGTTTGTAGACTTTTTGATAGTGGCATTCTGACCATCATGAGATGGTACCTCATTGTGGTTTGGATTTGCATTCCTCTGATAATGAGCGATGTTGAGCATCTTTCATGTGTTTGTTAGCCATCTGTATGTCTTCTTTGGAGAAATGTCTGCTAGTTCTTTGGCCCATTTTTTATTGGGTCGTTTATTTTTCTGGAATTGAGTTACATGAGCTGCTTGTATATTTTTCAGATTAATTCTTTGTCAGTTGTTTTGTTGGCTATTCAGTTCAGCTCAGTTGATTAGTCATGCCTTACTCTTTGCTACCCCATGAACCACAGCATGCCAGGCCTCCCTGTCCATCACCAACTGCTGGAGTCTACCCAAACCCATGTCCATCGAGTCAATGATGCCATCCAACCATCTCATCCTCTGTCGTCCCCTTCTCCTCCTGCCCTCAATCTTTCCCAGCATCAGGGTCTTTTCAAATGAGTCAGCTCTCCACATCAGGTGGCCAAAGTATTGGAGCTTCAGCCTCAACATCAGTCCTTCCAATGAACACCCAGGACTGATCTCCTTTAGGATGGACTGGTTGGATCTCTTTGCAGTCCAAGGGACTCTCAAGAGTCTACTCCAACACCACAGTTAAAAAGCACCAATTCTTCAGCACTCAGCTTTCTTTACAGTCCAACTCTCACATCTATACATGACTACTGGAAAAACCATAGCCTTGACTAGTCGGACCTTTGTTGGCAAAGTCATGTCTCTGCTTTTTAATATGCTATCTAGGTTTGTCATCCCTTTCCTTCCAAGGAGTAAGCATCTTTTAATTTCATGGCTGCAATCACCATCTGCAGTGATCTTGGAACCCCAGAAAATAAAGTCAGCCACTGTTTCCACTGTTTCCCCATCTATTTCCCATGAAGGGATGGGACCAGATGCCATGATCTTCGTTTTTTGAATGTTGAGCTTTAAGCCAACTTTTTCCTTTCTCCTCTTTCACTTTCATCAAGAGGCTCTTTAGTTCTTCTTCACTTTCTGATGTAAGGGTGGTGTCATCTGCATATCTAGGTTATTGATATTTCTCCTAGCAATGTTGATTCCAGCTTGTGCTTCCACCAGCCCAGCGTTTCTCTTGAAAAGGCAAAAAGATAGGACACAGAAAGATGAACTCTCCAGGTCCGTAGGTGCCCAATATGCTATTGGAGATCAGTGGAGAAATAACTCCAGAAAGAATGAAGGGATGGAGTTAAAGCAAAAGCAACACCCAGTTGTGGATGGGACTGGTGATAGAAGCAAGGTAATTTACTATTATTTTCTCCAATTCCGAAGGCTGCCTTTTTACCTTGCTTATACTTTCCTTCGTTGTGCAAAAGCCTTCAAGTTTAATTAGGTCCCATTTGTTTATTTTTGCTTGTATTTCCATTACTCTGGGAGGTGAGTCATAGAGAATCCTGCTGTGATTTATGTCGGAGAGTGTTTTGCCTATGTTCTCCTCTAGGAGTTTTATAGTTTCTGGCCTTACATTTAGATCTTTAATCCATTTTGAGTTTATTTTTGTGTATGGTGTTAAAACGTGTTCGAGTTTCATTCTTTTACAAGTGGTTGACCAGTTTTCCCAGCAACACTTGTTAAAGAGATTGTCTTTTCTCCACTGTATATTCTTGCCTCCTTTGTCAAAGGTGTCCATAGGTGCATGGATTTATCTCTGGGCTTTCTATTTTGTTCCATTGATCTATATTTTTGTCTTTGTGTCAGTACTATACTGTCTTGATGACTGTGGCTTTGTGGTATAGCCTGAAGTCAAGCAGGTTGATTCCTCCAGTTCCATTCTTCTTTCTCAAGATTGCTTTGGCTATTCAAGGCTTTTTGTATTTCAATAGATTGTGAAATTATTTGTTCTAGTGCTCTGAAGAATACCATTGGTAGCTTGATAGGGATTGCATTGAATCTATAAATTTCTTAGGGTAGTATACTCATTTTCACTATATTGATTCTTCCAATCCATGAACATGGTATATTTCTCCATCTATTTGTGTCCTCTTTGATTTCTTTCATCAGTGTTTTATAGTTTTCTATATAAAGGTCTTTATTTCCTTAGGTAGATTTATTCCTAAGTATTTTATTCTTTTCGTTGCAATGGTGAATGGAATTGTTTATTTAATTTCTCTTTCTGTTTTCTCATTGTTAGTGTATATGAATGCAAGAGATTTCTGTGTGTTAATTTTATATCCTGCAACTTTACTATATTCACTGATTAGCTCTAGTAATTTTCTGGTGGAGTCTTTAGGGTTTTCTATGTAGAGGATCATGTCATCTGCAAATACTGAGAGTTTTACTTCTTCTTTTCCGTCTGGATTCCTTTTATTTCTTTTTCTTCTCTGATTGCTGTGGATAAAACTTCCAAAACTATGTGAGTAGTAGTGGTGAGAGTAGGCACCCTTGTCTTGTTCCTGATTTTAGGGGAAATTATTTCTGTTTTTCACCTTTGAGGATAATGTTTGCTGTGGGTTTTCATATATGGCTTTTATTATGTTGAGGCATGTATTGTCTATTTTATTTATCTTCTCAAAGAACCAGCTTTTAGCTTTGTTGATTTTTGTTATGGTCTCCTTTGTTTATTTTCATTTATTTTCTGCCCTAATTTTTATTATTTCTTTCCTTTACTAACCCTCGGCTTCTTCATTTCTTCTTTTTCTAGTTGCTTTAGGTGTAGAGTTAGGTTATTTATTTGATTTTTCTCTTGTTTCCTGAGGTAAGCTTGTATTGCTATGAACCTTCCTCTTAGCACTGCTTTTACTGAATCCCATTGGTTTGAGGTTGTTGTGTTTTCATTTTCATTCATATCTATTCATATTTTGATTTCTTTTTTGATTTCTTCTGTGATTTGTTGGTTATTCAGAAGCATGTTGTTTAGCCTCCATATGTTTCTATTTTTAATAGTTTTTTTCCTGCCCTTGACATCAAATCTTATAGCATTGTGATCAGAAAAGATGCTTGAAATGATTTCAAGTTTTTTGAATTTACCAAGGCTAGATTTATGGCCCAGGATGTGATCTATCCTGAAGGTTCCGTGTGCACTTGAGAAAAAGTGAAATTCATTGTTTTGGGGTAAATGTCCTATAGATATCAATTAGGTCTAACTGGTCCACTGTATCACTTAAAGTTTGTGTTTCCTTGCTAATTTTCTGTTTAGTTGATCTATCCATAGGTGTCAGTGGAGTGTTAAAGTCTCCCACTATTATTGTGTTACTGTTAATTTCCCCTTTCATACTTGTTAGCATTTGCCTTACATATTGTGGCGCTCCTAGGGTGCATATATATTTATAATTGTTATATCTTCTTGGATTGATCCTTTGATCATTATGTAGTGTCCTTCTTTGTCTCTCTTCACAGCCTCTATTTCAAAGTCTATCTTATCTGATATGAGTATTGCTACTCCTGCTTTCTTTTGGTCTTCATTTCTGTGAAATATCTTTTTCCAGCCCTTCACTTTCAGTCTGTGTATGTCCCTTGTTTTGAGGTTGGTCTCCTGTAGATAGCATATATAGGGGTCTTGTTTTTGTATTCATTCAGCCAGTCTTTGTATTTTGGTTGGGGCATTCAATCCATTTACACTTAAGGCAATTATTGATAAGGAAGAAGCACAAGCTGGAATCAAGATTTCCAGGAGAAATATCAATAACCTCAGATATGCAGATGACACCACCCTTATGGCAGAAAGCGAAGAGGAACTAAAAAGCCTCTTGATGAAAGTGAAAGAGGAGAGTGAAAAAGTTGGCTTGAAGTTCAACATTCAGAAAACTAAGATCATGGCATCTGATCCCATCACTTCATGGGAAATAGATCAGGAAACAGTGGAAACAGTGTCAGACTTTATTTTTTGGGGCTCCAAAATCACTGCAGATGGTGATTGCAGCCACGAAATTAAGACGCTTACTCCTTGGAAGGAAAGTTATGACCAACCTAGATAGTATATTGAAAAGCAGAGACTTTGCCAACTAAGGTCCGTCTAGTCAAGGCTATGGTTTTTCCAGTAGTCATGTATGGATGTGAGAGTTGGACTGTGAAGAAAGCTGAGTGCTGAAGAATTGATGCTTTTGAGCTGTGGTGTTGGAGAAGACTCTTGAGAGCCCCTTGGACTGCAAGGAGATCCAACCAGTCCATCCTAAAGGAGATCAGTCCTGGGTGTTCATTGGAAGGAATGATGCTGAAGCTGAAACTCCAATACTTTGGCCACCTCTTGCAAAGAGTTGACTCATTAGAAAAGACTCTGATTCTGGGAGGGAGTGGGGGCAGGAGGAGAAGGGGATGACAGAGGATGCGATGACTGGATGGCATCA
>SJXQ01010981.1:118119-143716 GCA_006408695.1 Aepyceros melampus | reverse complement strand
GATGGACAGAGAGGCCTGGCATGCTGCGATTCATGGGGTCGCAAAGAGTCAGACACGACTGAGCGACGGAACTGAACTGATGATCCCGTTGCCATTTACTTTATTGTTTTGGGTTTGAGTTTATACACCCTTTCTGTGTTTCCTTTCTAGAGAAGATCCTTTAGCATTTGTTGAAGAGCTGGTTTGGTGGTGCTGATTCTCTCAGCTTTGGTTGTCTGTAAAGCTTTTGATTTCTCCTTCATATTTGAATGAGATCTTTGCTAGGTACAGTAATCTGGGCTGTAGACTTTTCTCTTTCATCACTTTAAGTATGTCCTGCCATTCCCTTCTGGCTTGAAGAGTTTCTATTGAAAGATCAGCTGTTATCCTTATGGGAATCCCCTTGTGTGTTATTTGTTGTTTTTCCCTTGCTGCTTTTAATATTTGTTCTTTGTGTTTGATCTTTGTTAATTTGATTAATATGTGTCTGTGGGTGTTTCTCCTTGGGTTTATCCTGCTTGGGACTCTCTGGGTTACCTGGACTTGGGTAACTATTTCCTTCCCCATTTTAGGAAAGTTTTCAACTATTATCTCCTCAAGTATTTTCTCATGGCCTTTCTTTTTGTCTTCTTCTTCTGGGACTCCTGTGATTTGAATGTTGGGGTGTTTAACATTGTCCCAGAGGTCTCTGAGGTTGTCCTCTTTTAATTCTTTTTTCTTTTTTCCTCTCTGCTTCATTTATTTCCACCATTCCATCTTCCACCTCACTTATCCTATCTTCTGCCTCCATTATTCTACTGTTGGTTCCCTCCAGAGTGTTTTTGATCTCAGTTATTGCATTATTCATTACTGATTGATTCTTTTCTATTTCATCTAGGTCCTTGTTAAACATTTCTTGCATCTTCTCAATCCTTGTCTCCAGACTATTTATCTGTAACTCTGTTTTCACAATTTTGATTATTTTTGCTATCATTATTCTGAATTCTTTTTCAGGTAGACTCCCTATCTCCTCTTCTTCTGTTTGGTTTAGTGGGCATTTATCATGTTCCTTTACCTGCTGAATATTTCTCTGCCTTTTCATCTTGTTTAAATTGCTGTGTTTGGGGTGGCCTTTCTGTATGCTGGAAGTCTGTGGTTCCTCTTTATTGTGGAGGTTCCTCCCTGTGGGTGGGGTTGGACGAGTGGCTTGTCAAGGTTTCCTGGCTAGGGAAGCTTGCGTCGGTGTTCTTATGGGTGGACTAGATCTCTTCTCTCTGGAGTGCAATGAAGTGTCCAGTAGTGAGTTTTGAGGTGTCTATGGATTTGGTGTGACTTTGGCCACCTGTATTTTAATGCTTAGGGTTATGTTCCTGTGTGGTTGGAGAATTAGCTTGGTATGTCTTGCTCTGAAACTTGTTGGCTCTTGGGTGGAGCTTGGTTTCAGTGTAGGTATGGAGGCTTTTGGATGAGCTCTTGTTAATTAATGCTCCCTGGAGTCAGGAGTTTTCTGGTGTTCTCAAGTTTTGGATTTAAGCCTCCTGCCTCTGGTTTTCAGTCTTATTCTTACAGTATCCTCAAGACGTGTCTATCCATACTGCACTGATGACAAAACATCTAGGTGAATGGAGAAAAGATTCTCCAAAGTGAGGGATACCCAGAGAGGTTCACAGAGTTGCATGGATAAGAGAAGAAGGAGGAGGGAGATAGAGGTAACGAGGAGGAGAAGAGGAGGAATCAAAAGGGGAGAGAGCAATCTAGCTAGTAATCAATTCCCTATGTGATCTCCACAGTCTGGAACACCCAGAGAGGTTCATGGAGTTACATAGAGAAGAGAAGAAGGAGGAAGGAGATAGAGATGACCAGGAGGAGAAGAGGGGGAGTCAAAAGGAGAGACAGATCTAGCCACTAATCAGTTCCCTACATGTTCTCCACAGCCTGGAATACCCAAAAAGATTAACAGAGTTAGGTAGAGAAGAGAAGGGGGAGGGAGGAGATAGAGGTGACCTGGGGGAGAAAAAGGAGAATCAAAAGAGGGAGAGGGCAATCAAGCCAGTAATCACACTCCTAAGTAAAAATGGGTACTGAAGATTGGATACTTAAAGGTACAAAGTTGATAACAAATACCAAAAGCCAAAGGTTAAAAACCTAGAGTAGAGGTTAGACTCTCAAAAATACAATATTAAAAAAGAAACAAAATCACAAACATTATTAAAAAATATATGAAATTCGCTTTAAAAATAGGGTCTCTTTTTGCAAGGTAGTAGTAGGTTATATAGATGAAATTAAAGGAGTAATAAAGAACTATAAAAAATTTTAAAAATGATAATAGTAAAAATATCTAGGAATTTCTCTGGAGTTGTTGAGGGCAGTGTGGGGTCAGTTCAGTTCCAGACAGTTCCTTGTTCCATCTTATACTTCTTCTCAAGGTCTATAAGCCCCTTCCAATGTAGTCAGTGCTAACTACAGGGTTTTAATCTGTTGCACCTGTCACTTCCAAAGTGGTTCCCTCCCTCTTCTTTATTTTGTCTTCCTCTGTTTGCATGTCTCTTTAGTGTCTAATTTCTGCCCTGACACAAAGAGGTGAAGGTGGACACTTATTTAGGCTCACTTGTTCAGTTGTGCTGTGGGGAGGAAGGAACACTGCAAACAAATCCCACTGGCGTGTGTGGGGAATGCTTGTAGTGTCTGGGCCACATTGGGTTTGCCCCCGCTTATGGCATGTGTGCTTTCCCAGTCTACACTGCTCAGGCTCCAGGTTGCTCTGCAGGGGAACTGTCTGAGGCGGGCCCTGTGTGCACCTCCCAGGTCTAAGCCACTCAGGTTCAGGTTCTCAGGTACTCCACAAAGGCAGACTAGGTTGGCCTTGTTTTGTGCCCTTCCTGGGTCTGAGCATCTCAGGCGACCAGGTGCTTGGCAAGCACACTCTCCCCAGGTGGATGGTGCATCTTATCACCTCCCCAGTCCCAGTCACTCAGTTTCCTGGATGTGCAGTGGGAACACCATCTCAGGTGTGCCATGTGTCTCCTCTGGGGAGCTGATCTCTGGCTGCGACCCTCCTGGTGGATGTCAACCATCCAAGATCCCAAGAAGACTTGGTTAGCAACTGGGAGCCTGCTTGCAGTTTGGTAGAGGATGCCATCTCTGGGGCTGAGATTGCCCCTCACCTTCTGGCTCTGGCCGTCGCTCGCCCACCTCTCTGCCTCCGGCAGGGGATGGGCTGGTCCGCAGCCAGCTAGCTCTCCTCTGGTATTCGCTCAGTCCTTTGTTCTGTGAGTGGACCCAGCAGTGCCTTAGGTTAGAGCTTTCGTGGGAAAGTTCTCTCTCTTTTTTCTCTCTCTCCCTGGCTATCTCACAGTTTGGGTTGTTATCTCATGTTAGCTCCCTCAGATTGTCCTCAGGGCATTTAGGCCGGGTCCTTACCCTAAGCATGCAACCCATGCCTCCCTGTTCAGCCCCTGCTTGCTGGTGGTGGACGCAAGTATCTGGGCTACTTCTCCGCTGGGAGTTGTGGTTAGGCACGTAATCTGTGGGTGATTTTTTCCCTTCCCGGTTATGTTGCCCTCTGAGATTCCAAAACGCCCCACAGACCCGCCGGTGAGAGGGTTTCCTGGTGTTTGGAAACTTCTCCTTCACGACTCCCTCCCTAGGACGGGTCTCCATCCCTAACTCTTGTTTCTCTTTTTTATCTTTTATATTTTATCCTACCTCCTTTCTTTCTTTTTTTTTTTCCTCCCCTACCTCATTTCAAAGATGATGGGCTGCCTTTCTGGGTGCCTGGTGTCCTCCGCCAGCATTCAGAAGTTGTTTTGCTCAGCGTTCAAATTTGCTCAGCGTTCAAATGATCTTTCAATGAATTTGAGGGGGAGAAAGTGGTCTCCCCGTCCTATTCCTCTGCCATCTTAGGACCGCTCCCCTTGGTTCTTCTTTTTCAAGATTTTTTTTTAGCTATTCTATTACATTTCCATATGAGCTTTTGGATCAGCCTATCGATTTCTTTTTTTTTAATTTTTATATTTACTTTTTAATTTAATATTTGTAAGTGATCAATGTTTGAATGAGAGTGAGAAGTGTATTCAGTCCTCCTCTTAAGATCACAGAATAGGCATGGACATAAAACAATGGACCTTGCCCTTCTGTTTCACTCTCTGCCTGAATTTTGGAAAACATTACTTATATAAAACTTTATTTTTTTTATTTTTTTTTAGTTCCACATTTATATTTGATGATGTACATTTTATCTTTTTTGTCTTTTTTTTAATTAATTTTTATTTTTTTAGTTTGTTTTGCTTTACAATACTGTATTTGTTTTGCTACACATCGACATGNCCAGGTGGTCCCCCGGGCCGGCCGGCGGGCGGCGAGCAGCGGCCGGAGCCGCGCTGCTTCTGTCAGCCGGCCGCGGCTTTAACTTTCCTCGCCTCCCCACCCCCGCCAGCCCCGGGCTCCGGGGCTTCGCCGGCGCGTCGGGAAGTCTCACGGCCGCTCCCCTCCCCCGCCCGGCCCGCACCGCCCGGCCCGAGCCGCTCAAACTCCGTGTGGGGGCCGCGCGGGGACCGCGAGCGCCAAGGTTTTGGAATCGTCGCTCCCAACCGCCGACCGAGCGTGGGGAGCACATTAGTGCAGCTCCGGACGGATGGAAACCGCGAGCGAACTCGCCTCGAGGAGCCGCCTCCGAGCTGTGAGCGGGGCCGGAGCGGCTCTCGGGTGCTTCGGAGCCGGCACCCCGGGGCTGGGCACGCCGGTTTTCGGTTGTTAGAATTGCCTTTTTGCAGCATGGTTCCTGGACAACTTTGCTCGTGGAATCTAGAAAGCCGTTTCGTATTGGGGAGGCGCAGAGCGCTCGTGGCTCTCGAGGGTGCCGAGCAGGTCCGTGGCCGCCCTCGGAGTTGTAGAATGGCTTAGGTGCTTACTCATTTCATTATATGGTCGTCTCCTGCTAGTGCAAGGGTGCAGCGGACGCCGCGGAGAGCAGCTCACTTACAGATTCTCTGGGTTTTTGTTCTAGTTTGGCTTTTTTTCTTCGGATGGGGTACATTCATTTAGCAATAGCATTGTTAACGTTCGGTGATACATAGTAAAGATAGGAGTGTGAACCCCGGCAGAGAGCAGGGTTGTGGGAGCCCCATGAAGCCCTGGACTGGGTATGAGCTCCTTCTTGCTTTGCTGTGCTTATACTGTGAAAGAGACTCAGGGCCTTCGGCTTGCCTCCATATTTTATGGCCAGCTCTTACCTAGTTGTGACAAATCGCGAGGGAAACAAGTACAGGATGCATACAGTATTGTATTTGCTCCTTTGTGATACAAAGTTGGGGGTTACTATATCACTCGCATTGTAGTGTCTGATACAAAATGCCATTGTTACTCCGGTATTAAAAAATCTGGAGAAGGAAGGTGCAGGTTTAAGTGATTTTAAACTTCTTTGCCACTTTTTTGGTATCCTTTAAAGCAATACATAGGAAGCCACAGTAGGGTTTTAACTTCATTACTTCCCATTTCCATTATTTCATTCTTTGTGAACATTAATTTTGGATTATTACAAGTTTTAGACTTGTTTTTAAATTTTTATTATAGAAAGAGTAGACCTACCAGTATTGTTCTCACCCTACACATGCAAGTAAGTGTGTGTGTGTCTCTGTACGTGTACACTTCCCCTGAAATCGCAAATTAGTGCAGCTCCTGAGTACACCGGGAGAAAGGTTGGTTTAGGGTATTGTCACTATTATTTTAATTTTTATCGCTTATATTATGAAGGAGAAGGAGCCCTTTGAGAGTAAAACTTTCTACAGAATGACAGTAATACTTCAATATAAAAATCTCGACACTTTGGAAAATGTTTAGAACAATTCTAAATCTTGAGAGGTTTTTTTTTTTTTGTTTTTTTTTTTAGATTTGGAAGCTGGTACGGTAGTCTTTACAGGTAATTAAGTCTAGTGGTAACTTGGATGGCTTCAAACTTTTTGGTGAATTCTTTTAAATTAGGTGTGTCTTTTGAAGAAGGAAATAGAATTTCTAATTGTTTTGGAAACACGTAAATGGAAGCCAGTATCTGAAATGGGAGACAAGGAGAGGGGTTTTCAATTGTGTAAATCCATACTGTACTAAGATGCATGCAGAAAAGACCATGTAGTTAGCTGGGTACTGCAGACCCTGAAAGTGAAACTGATGTGTAACAAATGTAAATTAGGTTTGTAAATGTTAAAATTATGTGGAAATGCAAATAATTACCTCAGAAATGAAAATTAGTATCTTTGTGGAATGCAATGGAAATAAAGGTGTTTAAATTGTCAGTGTTATTTAAATGATCAATAAGGGGGTTGTTTTATCCTAGAGAAGATGCCTTATGGCAGTATTTTTAAAAGTAGGTTCGTGTATTTTGGATTAAAAGAAAAAGCTAACTATGGACTAATAAATACACATTCTTTTGACTTTAAAGTTTTAAATATTTAATAATTAGTTAAATATTTCTTGTTTTATAGTGTTAGATCATTTTTATGTTTTAATCATATTTGAAAAGCATATGCGGTTACTGATTTTACAGTAACTATTGTTACTTTGAAATTATGTATACCGGACTTCCCTAGCAGTCCAGTGGCTAAGACTCAAAGCTTCCAGGGCAGGGGGCTCAGGTTCGATTCCGGGCCAAGGAACTAGATCCCACATGCCAGACTAAGAGTTTGCACGCTGCAACTAAATCCCAATCCGGCTAAATAAATTTTAAAAATATATGTTTACAACCTAAAATCAAGAAATTTGAACTGAAGCTATTAATCTTAGAGGCAGGTTTGAAAAGTGGGTATGAAAATAGGGAAATACTAAGTAGAACGGTCAAGTTTGCACTTGTCTAGAAGTTCTTTTGCTCAGTAAGGACTGTCACTTGGTCGTTATCAGAGGTGCAGGTCTTCCCATTGGTGCAGAAGCTCCTGGTGCTGGCTGGGCAGGCACTACCAGTGCCTGGAGTTATTTTTGTTAAGGTTAAGGAAACTTCCTGAAGCTTTGGTTGGTTCTTTTCTTCCTGAGAATCTATATTTGCATTACTCTGTTGGGAAGCCCAGGAAGCATTCCACCCTGTTTCTTACCAAGTCAGTAAAGTTGATGTTCAGCGTGGGGGTGGGTAGGGGGATGGCACAGAAGCAGCAGGTGGAGGGGATAGGATTTCTGAGGCTCCTATCCTTGACCTTTTCTGAATAAACTCCTTACACCCTGAACCAGGTTTCTTTTCAGAGGTCAGTTAGTGTTATTAGAAAGTCACCTTGAGCATTATTGCAGAAAAAAGGGAGGCAGAACCAGTAATGTCTTCCAAGGGACCAGCAGACATGGCGGTGCTGCCCAGGGCTGTTGCTCTCCCGTGTGTGTAAGCACATTTCCCCCGTCTCTCACAGTTCTCATTTCTGTGGCTGTGAACTTGAAATCAGCAGAACAAAAACAAACAAAAAACTGCATTGCATTATAATATATACAGTTTCATAAAACAGCAGTTTATAGTTGAGGGATAACACTACTTGTGCTTTTTGAGATGATGCAAATTTGTAATTTTTATGATAGTTATTCTTTTTCCTACTTTTCACGAAATTAGATGTGTGGGAATTTGCAGTAGTTACTGCTCTCTAGCACTTATTGGGCACTGAGATGCTTTAATTTACCTGAAGAGCTGACTCTGGAATGGCAGCCTCTCTAATCTCTGAGGTGGGTTATTTGCTGTTGCCCTGCTGTTGGTCATCTTCATGGAATCTCTGGTCTTTCAGAATGCATCTTCAGGCCAAGATGCAAATTATATTTGATATAATATTATTAATACGTAAACTTGGTCAACATGGATTTCCATGTAAATTTAAAAGTATTAAAACAGTTTGCTTTCTCATTTTACAGACAGTGGTTTTACATTTTCCTATTGTCAGTTAATTCTGCCACGCCACATTTGTGGTCGCTTTGCAGGGTAACAAGACACACTTCTCTAACCTCTCCTCCTTCACCTTTTTGCGAAACTGCATATTATTTATTCCCCAGCCCAGACTGAGGTGGGTTATTTGCTGTTGCCCTGCTGTTGGTCATCTTCATGGAATCTCTGGTCTTTCAGAATGCATCTTCAGGCCAAGATGCAAATTATATTTGATATAATATTATTAATACGTAAACTTGGTCAACATGGATTTCCATGTAAATTTAAAAGTATTAAAACAGTTTGCTTTCTCATTTTACAGACAGTGGTTTTACATTTTCCTATTGTCAGTTAATTCTGCCACGCCACATTTGTGGTCGCTTTGCAGGTAACAAGACACACTTCTCTAACCTCTCCTCCTTCACCTTTTTGCGAAACTGCATATTATTTATTCCCCAGCCCAGAGTCAGATATCCTCTGGGCAGAGACCGATTGTCCAACCTTATATTCTTGAGGCATTTGTGGTTATGACTGAGGGGCTTCAATGAAACTTCATTGATCTTCCAAAATGGAGACAATCAGTTTTTAGTTATAGAGAACTTCAGATGCTCTCACCTGGTGAGGAGGTACGTGAAACCCTTGATAGCATTTGACATAGTTTTTAATCTATGAGACATTTGGAGTGAACATAATTTTTAGCTGATACAGAATAAACTTTCCAAACTCTGTGTGTGTGTGTCCCTCCCATCCTCCCTCCCTCTCTTTTATAAAAAAAAAAAAAAAAAAATAGTTTTGGCCCGTCTTTAAATTTCAACAAGCAGATTAATCCCTTCCTCCTTTATTTTAACATTTTGTATCGTGTTTGTGCTGCAGTGTTTATTTTCAGAACTTCTTGGCAGTGTAAGTTTAAAAGTTGTGGAGTGAAATAGGAATGATTTTTTTTTTTCCTTCTGTTTGGTGATGGCCTGCATATAAATGTATACTTGTGGTTAGTGTGAATATTCAGTAGAAAGATTAATCTTGAATTTGTAATTGGCAATCTCACTCTCTCCATTTGCAGAATTTAGAGGACTTAAGAACACAGGTTAAGAGGAGGAGGAATGACACAGCTCTTTTTGCACTTTCTCTAGAAAAAGCTTCATGTAAAAGACAGGAAAATTGTTTGACTTTGCTTCTGCTGTTAATTTTGTAATAGCGGTAACTATGATGCACAAAGGTGGCAACTGTTTAAGTCTGGGAAATGCTTTGCAGCTGTTTAACTCTGGGAAATACTTTTCTGTAACTTTTTAGATCTTTCATGTGACACCTTATTCAGAGAGCATGTCAGTGCCACATGTACGCTGGGAGGGACAGTCAAATCTGGAAGAAGGTTTATGGTGGCCCAAAGGGTCCCCAGAAATGAGGAGAAGGCGCATGAATTACACCTTGGAGAGTCAGTAGCATTTAGCTCGATTGAGTGAGAAGACAGCTGAGAGGGTGCTCTGGGGCAGCAGAGTGAATAAAATGATTGAGGGGAGTGTAAAAGGTGCTTTCTTGGTGGGGTGTGACTGGAACAGAGGCGTAATGTGGAGTTTGGGGTCAACCTGCGATGGTCCTTGAATGCAGGGCTAATGAGTTTGGGCTTTATAGTCCAGGCATTATAAACTGTTTACAGGGACCAAGTAGGTAGTTTAAATAAGTTGCATGCAGCTTGTAAGCTCCTGAATGACAGCTGACATCTTTGAGGCCTTAAGTTGGGGAGAAAATGGTGAGTATAAACAGTCTGAAGAGTCCTAGGGGTCTTTGTGCCTTGCTTAGGAGACGCCGAGAGACAGTTTTGGCTGATGGCTGCCACGTGAGACTGTGAGATGTTGCTAGATACTCTGGTTTTTCAACAAAGGCTGAAAACTTGGATCTTCATGTGAAATCTCTTGACTTTTAAGTATTTTCAATTAAGATCTAAAATGCTATTTGGAACTATACCTTGTGGTCTAGGTTTAATCTGTAGACCACCAGTGGACAAGTTTTTCACCTCTGCATTATGCCTGGACTATTTTATTTTTAAATTGAAAGTTTTAAAAGTAGATGTCTGTAATCTTCCTGAGGACAAGAATGGCTATTATTATATTATTCTGTATTCTGCGTCCATCTTATAGTTGAATGTAGGCACTCTGATACTCGATGATGTCTGGCATAGCTGTCTACAAGAAAGAAATGTCTAGAGTATTGGAGGATTTGGGAGTGGAGTTTAGGAGCTAGATTAGGTTGTGTGTGTATTCAGTTGTGTCTGACTCTTTGTGATCCATGGACTGTAGCCTGCCAAACTCCTCTGTCCATGTGGTTTTCCAGGCAAGAATACTGGAGTGGGTAGCTATTTTCTCCTTCAGGGGATCTTCCCGACCCAGGGATCGACCCTCGTCTCCTGCATGTGCAGGCGATTCTTTCCCACTGAGCAGCTGGGAATCAATCCCTAGTGTGATTTACTTGAGATCACTGAGACTGTGGAGAATGTGTGGAAAATAATAAAAGGCTTAGAATGCTTCCTTACCCTTAGGAGATGGGGGGAAAAGGTCAAGAAAGCCTGTAAAGATGAGGAATGAGATCAGAATATATTCCCAGTAGAAATGGGCCAGTATATACATGCAGACATGCTCAGGACGGCAGAGGAAGGTGGAAAGCTAGTGGAGGAAGATCGGCGAGAACAAAATGCCCATCCATGAATCACCACGCAGTTCTGTTCTTAAAAACGTTTTTCTTTTAAAGTGAAGTATAATTAATTTACAGTGTTGTATAGTTTCAGGTGTACAGCACAGTGGTTTAGTTATGTCTGTGTGTGTATACTTTTTTAGATTATTTTTTGTTATAGGCTGTTAAAAATACTGAATATAGTTCTAGATCCTTGTTATTTACTTATACATTGTTATGTATATATTACATAACAATGTGATGTAATTGTTTTTTATTTTATACATAGTTGTATGTACATTTTATCCCAAACCTCTAATTTGTGGACCCCCCCCATTCCCTTTGGTAAGCATAAATTTGTTTTCTATGTCTGTGAGTCTATTTCTGTTTTTAAAAAAAGTTCACTTATATTATTTTTTTTAGATTCCACGTTTAAGTGTTATCATGATACCTCTGGCTTACTTCACTCAGTATGATCATCTGTATGTCTGTCCATGTTACTGCAAATGGCTTTCTTTTGTTCCTTTTTACAGCTGAGTAGTAGTCCACTGGGTATATGCCACATCTTCGTTATCCACTCATCTGTTGGACATTTAACTACTTCCGTGCTTTGCTTACTGTAAACAGTGCTACCGTGAACACTGGGGTGCATGTATCTTTCCAAGTTAGTTTCTTCCAGATACATGTCCCAGAGTGGGATTGCGGGATCCTATATCGTATAGATTTTGTCAGGACAGAGAGGTTGACCTGTGGGTACCAAAATGGGAGTGTATCTGGGTTACATTTGTTGATTGAGGAAAAATTTTCTCAAGAGTTGCAAAGCAATAAGTGTATTGCAAACTCTGTTTTGCAAAAAGCATACAAACACCATCTATGTGTATATTTCCTGTACAGAAAATGATTTGGAAGACTATGTGATGAATATTAATACATATACTTTCATATGTACATCTGTGCAATATTTAAAAAGCCATTAAATTTAAAATCATAATGTCTTTTTAGAAATGAGAAAAGTAAGATCTTGGTATAGTACTGATTCTAGAACTAAGATCACCTGAACACAAATCCAGGTTCTGCTGCTTGTTAACTGTTTGTCATTGGGAAATAACTTTTCTGTGCCTTTGTTGCCTCATTTGCAAAGTGGTCTTCCTACCACATCTAGTTGAGGATTGTTGTGAGTTTATATATGTGTAGCATTCAGACCGTGTCTGGCACACAGGAAGTGCTAGCCTGAGGTGGTATTATAAGAATCTGCTATTAGTGTTATGGCTACTGTCATTATCGATCATCACGTGTTATTGTGACGTCATTGAATATTATTGGCTGACATGTGATGAGGTACCAGACTTACTCCAAAACAACCGTGGTGTCAAAAATAAGGTAGCAGTTATGTCAGGGGGAGGCGGGCAATAAAGAGTGCCCTTCTACACAGCTCTCCCTGATAAAGAGAAAATACAAAACACTTAATCTGTAGAAATCTCTATAGAATTTTTTATTATGAATAACACATGAAAAACAACCAGAGCAACTTCCTAGAAGCTGTGTATATATAAAAAATATATATATATATAGTAATGTTATTACAAAATGATTAGAAATTTTTTTTATTACACAAGCTTGTGAATGTTGTCATAGTGGTCTTTTTATTTTACATCTCTGTTGACCACGGTTTTATTAGTAGGTCTCCCTAAATGAGATGAATTACTAGGTGGTATTAAAATGATTTCTTATGTCTTTTTAGCCTGAATCACTTTTAGTCTTTACACCTTAGTGTATGTAACCCGTTTACATAGTAACAACATAGCTGATTGTCATGGTGAAGTTTGTGTGGTTTGGTTCTTAAGTGTTATAGGGGAGCCTAGCAAGAAAATCTCCCTTGATTTCCTGATCTTTGGAGATCCTAATGACATGCAGATGTGTTTGGAGTAAGCACCCGGTTGCATGTGAAATAGCAGTATGAAACATACGAAAGAATAACCATAATTTTACCTTAGAACTCTCATCAGTGAATTGTTCTACTAGGGTCGAAGTGTTTGGTTAGTACGGCCGAGTTTTTCTCCTGTTAGACTTACATACTTTGAAGAGTTATAACTCAGTCTCCTAAGCTGAGTTCAGCTCCTCATCATCTTGCTTGTTGAATCCAGCTTCAAAACTGACTTTCCTGAGATGAGCAGAGGAACCAGTCAGCTGAGCCCCACCCAGACTGCAAAATTACGAATAAATAAAATGGTTGTTGTTTTAATCTGTTAGACTTTCTGGTGGTTTGTTACGTAGCGGTATAGGATGGAAGCGTATGGCTTTGTGGAGTCAGAGACTCAAGAATAAAAAAATACTCGAGATACAAATGATAAAAATTATTGTTTTCCAGCTTTTACTGAGATACTTTAAAATTTTTATTAAAATTTATTTTTAATTGGAGGATAATTGCTTTGAAATTTTTATTGTTTTTTTTTTGCTGTGCAACCATCTTGAGTTGGTTATATCTGAGATAGTTAAGCGAGGTTGCTCTCTACCTTCTGCTCCTCATTTCACTAGGATGTTTTGAGGTAGAGATGGATTTTTATTATTGGGGAATTTAAATGGTGTTTAAAAATATAGTTGTCGCAGTATAGATTGGAATAGAGAGAAATACTAACCTTCTCTTTATGCGAATGCAGAATATTTGGAGTGTGCTGGGGTAATGAACAACCCCAGTTCTTAGTGTATTCAGGCAGCAGAGGTTTATTTCTTGCCAAGGCCACACGTTGATCATGGGCTGGCTTGGGAGCTTTCCTCTACAGCATCTCCAGTATGGTGCGGGCAGACAGCATCTCTGCCTTTTGTAATTGCCACGGCGGAGAACGCGGCAGGGTGTGCTGATGCTCAGAGACTCTCCAGAAGGGGCACGTGTTGGACCCAGAAAGTCACATGGTAGCATCTAACTTCAAGGGGGTAAGGAAATGAAATCCCGTCATATTTTTGGAGAGAGAACTGGAAATACTTGGTGAAAAGCCCTGGTAAATACCACACAGAGTAACATTTAACTTAGTCTGAAATTCCTTTTTTTTTTTTTTTTACTGCACTGAGAAGCGTGCAGGACTTTAGTTCCCCAAAGGGGTCGAATCTTGCAGTGGAAGCTTGGAGTCCTACCTACTAAACTGCCAGGGACTCCCCCCAAAATTCAGATCTGACCTTGGAGTATGTTATGTTACCTATAGTTGAATCTGAGTATCTAGTGGACTGTTGTATTACAACATATTGAGGGGTGTGTTTAATAGTACTATAAATATAAAAAGCATTTTGTAGAGATAGAAATAAAATAGGGAGCATGGGGCTTGGGCTCTTGGCTCTTTCTTCCTTTACTGTCCTTCATTCTTTCTGCCTTTCTTCCACCCGCATGACAGGAGTGTTGCTTGCTGGGTTGTGTCTGGCTCTTGGCGACCCCATGGACCGAAGCCTGCCAGGCTCCTCTGTCCACAAGATTTCCCCAGACAGGAATACTGGAGTGGGTTGCCATTCCCTTCTCCAGGGGATCTTCCCGACCCAGGGATCAAACCTAGATCTCCTTCATTGCAGACGGATTCTTTACCATTTGGGCCACCAGGGATGCCTGCATGACAGAACAGAAGGAATCAAGTAATAAAACCACTATGTAACGTCAGTGAGGTTATAGGTGAATTATAATCTTCCTCTCAAAAAGTAAGTTTTTAAAGCACTCATCTTATGTTCAGCCAGGGCTCCTTTGTCTGTGTGGTTTCCGTTATTTACCCAAGGAAGATGTTACTGAGCACCTACCGTGCACTGGAAGGACCAAGCTACGACGTGGTCCCTGCCCTCATGTCATCCTGCCAGCTGGGACACAGAGGACAGGTGCTGCATGGGACCTTGCGTGCAGTACTACAGAACTTAGAGAAGGGAGAGCTTTAAGGCTGCTGCTGCTGAGTCGCTTCAGTCGTGTGGGACCCTGTGTGACCCCAGAGATGGCAGCCCACCAGGCTCCCCCGTCCCTGGGATTCTTTCTCCAGGCAAGAACACTGGAGTGGGTTGCCATTTCCTTCTCCAATGCATGAAAGCGAAAAGTGAAAGTGAAGTCACTCTTCTCGACCCCATGGACTGCAGCCTTACAGGCTCCTCTGTCCATGGGATTTTCCAGGCAAGAGTACTGGAGTAGAGTGCCATTGCCTGCTCCATACTTTAAGGCAGCGGCCTGAGAAAAGATCTTCTGAGTTGAGTCTTGAAGAACAGAAACAAACCTGATTGATGAGAACAGGCAGGTGAGGAACAATTACCCAGTGGTTGCTTCGGGTTAGGCGCTTCTGGTGCCTGTCGGAGAAGCTATCTCCTTTGAAACTTAAGAGTAACATCAGTGGAATCATTAGTTCCAGTTTTACAAATGAATGCGCTAAATTGCAGGAAGATCACGTAGTTGGTAAGTCACTGAGTCAAGATTTAAATCCACGTTTGTCTGCCTCTGTTTTTTGCTGTTTAAGAAACTCCAGTTCAACTTTCACCTATAAGAGGAATAAAGTCTGAGGTTCTAAGGTACAACATGATTTCTATAATTGATAACACTGTGTTATATAATTGAAATTTGCCAAGAGAGTAGAAGGGAAATATTGTCTGTTGCAGACACACATATAGTGTGAGGTATATGGATGTGTTAACTAACTGGATGGGAGGAATCCTTTCACAGTGGATAGGTATATCAAATCATCAATGATATCTTACAATTTTATTTGTCAATTATAGCTCCAAGAAAGCTGGGAAAAAGTGCTTACCAAAGAAAGAAAAGGAAACTCCAGCCCATTCTGTGAGTAAATGAGGAAGGGAAAGTAAATTGGGAAGTTTGACTTTTTTACCATAGGCAACAGGGTGCACTTGACAGGGGCTACGGGAGGAAGCCTCGTATCTTTGATAGAAAACTAGCCTTGCCAGTAACAGAGTTGGGAAAGACGGTATGGAGGAAGTACAGAGTCCCCATTTGTGCTGTTACACCAGGACCCAAACCAGAACCCAAAGTGATTTACCATCCTGTTTGTTTTTCTCTTCCAGTTTGGCTGAGGTATCGTTGACATACAACCTTATATAATTTTAAGGTGTGTATAGCATAATAATTTGACTTAACGTACATCATGAAATGATTGGTACAATAAGTTGAGTGAACATTCGTCATCTTATGCAGATAAAAAAGGCAAATCGATGAGAACATGCAGGGCTTTTCCAGTGCTTTCATGTACAGCACACAGGAGTGTGATAGTAACCATGTTTTCCCTTACGTTCCTTGTCATTGTTCGGTAGCTCTTTGTGGCCCCGTGGCCTGTAGCCCACCAGACACCCTGTCCATTGGTTTCCCAGGCAACAGTACTACAGTGGATTGTCGTTTCCTCCTCCAGGGGAGCTTCCAGATCCAGGGAACAAGCCTGCATCTCCTGCACTGACAGGCGGCTTCTTTACCGCGGAGCCACAAGGGAGGCCCCATTACATCCTTAGCACTTACTTATTTGGAGTGGAGGTTAGTACCTTTGGACTACCTCCTCCAGTTCCCCTCCCTCAGCATCCACCACTGATAACCACAAATGGGATCTCTTTTTCTTTGAGTTTGTCTGTTTTTGAGGTATAATTAACCTTCCATACTTTTTTCCATTGAGAAATAGTACTTGCCTAGCTTCCATTTTCAGATTATCCAGCCCTAGAACTAGAAAGAGCCTCAAAAGTATCTATTCTAGTATCTTCAATTTTTGTGTATTAAAAGTAAAAATGCCATCAGAAAAGTTTGACATCTACATTGTTCTTTTCGTTTTTTTAAATGTACTTGCTTGGCTGTGTCGGGCCTTGCTGGTGGCATGCGGCATCTTTGTTGCATCTGGTGCTATCTTTTTGTTGAGGCGCACGGACTCTGCTTGTGACTCGGGCTCAGTAGTTCGGCTTTTGGGTTCCAGAGCAATTATACCTGGTATGCGGTGAGGTCTAAGTTAGTTATTTTGCATGTGAAAGTACAATTATTTTGAGACAGTTTGTTGAAAAGAAGATCCTTTCTTCATTGTCATGGCACCTTTGTTGAAAATCACTTGATTATAAATGTATAGGTTTATTTCTGCTGCACCGCAGGCAGATTCTTTACCATGAACCATCAGGGAAGCCTGGATTCTATTCTGTTCCCTTGATCTTTTTGCTAATCGTTAGGCCGATAGTATACTATCTTCATTACTCTAAATTTATTTTAAGTTTTAAAATCAGGTAGTATAATTCCTCCCAGTGTTCTTCTTTTCCCAAAGTTATTTTGCCCTTTTCCTCTACATTTCCATGTAAATTTTAGGGTCAGCTTGCCAATTTAGACAAAAAAAAAGTCTGTTGGGATTTTGACAAGGATTATAATCAGTCTGCAGATTAGAGACAATTGATTCCTTCCCCAGTACATGAAATCACATGTCTCTTCATTTTGGTCATCTTTAATTTCTTTCAGGCCTTCCCAGGTGACTTGGTGGTCTGCAATGCAGGAGACATAGGTTTGATCACTGGGTTGGGAGGATCCCCTGGAGAAGGAAATGGCAACCCACTCCAGGATTATTGCCTGGGAAATCCCTTGGACAGAGGAGCCTGGTGGGCTACAGTCCATGGGGTCAAAAAGAGTTGGACGTGACTTGGTGACTAAACCACAGCAGTTTCCTTCAGCAGTATTCTGTAGTTTTCAGTGTGCAGATCTTGTGCTTTTTTTGTTTGTTTAAATTTATTCCTAAGTGTTTTATTCAAGGCTGTTATAAAAGGAATTTTTTGAATTTTATTTACAAATTATTGCTAGGAATACTTTTTTTTTAGGAATACTTTTTTTAGAAGATAGGCTGACTTTATTTAGGGAGGACTCTACAGTGGTGGGGTTTTGCAGTAGGAGAGATTGGGCTCAATTCCTGAAGCATCATTTATGTCTATGTATATGTCATGTATTTGTTGTCTTGCTGCATTTAATTAGTTTTAGTGTTTTTTGGTAGATTCTTCAGAATTTTCTGCATTCTAACAGGTATCTTTTAACTGATCAGATGCTTACCTTAAAAATCCCAGACCAAGTTTTTATCCTGGCCAAAATGTCTTTTAAGTTCCTCTTGCAATGCTTGTGGTACTTAAGGTCTTTCTTGACTTGAGTGATCTGTCTGTGTAATTGGCAGCCTAGCAGAGATGTCTTTTGACAACAAAATCATTTGTCTTGCTGACTAAGGTGAGGGTTAAACAGAAAGACCCAGTAGCTAGAAGTAGGAAGTGTGCACACAAGCAAACAGCCATATTTCATTTTGAGAAGTTTTACAGTTTTCGAACAGAGCCGCAGTGTGACTTTTGGTAGATGACTTCTGGGTGCTTTAGTTGTTTCATCTGCTAAATGGGATAATACCAACTTCACTGAGTTGTAAGAATTTAAATAATAAACTAATATGTGTGACGTTTGATATATCAATCACTTTTAATGTTGGTAAATTTTATTAGCATTAAGTAGGTAGAGATTAAACAAGGATTAAGAAAGGAAAACAGCTTAACTAATCTGAGTTCATCAGAGTGTGGGTGCAGTTAAATCTTGGGTGGTTCTTAATTTGGGGGCTTCCCAGGTAGGTCAGTGGTAAAGAACCTGTCTGCCGTCGCAGGAGACACAGGAGATGTGGGTTCGATCCTTGGGTTGGGAAAATCTGCTGGAGAAGGAAATGGCAGCCTGCTCCAGTGTTCTTGTCCGGGAAATCCAATGGACAGAAGAGCGTGGCGGGCTGCAGTCCATGGGGTGGCAAAGAATTTGACACAGTTTAGCAACCAGACAACAGCAATCTTATTTTGGGTTACAGATTCTTTTGGGTATATCCTCACTTTCCACAGAAGGATGCATTCATGAATGTAGGTATATACATTTTATAGAATTTGAGGAGGAGAGTTCAGGACCTCCTGAAACTTACCTGAAACCTTTTTGGGGTTCATAGCCTCCAGAGTAAGACCTCTCCTCTCCAGAGCATGGGCTCAGTAGTTGTGGCACAGGGGCTGAGTTGTTCTGCGGCATGTGGGATCCTCCTGGACCAGGGATCGAACTCGTGTCTCCTGCATTGGCAGGCAGATTCTTTACCAGTGAGCCACCAGGGAAGTCTGAGGTGGAGGTTCTTCCTCACAACTGAGTTCTGGAAGGGAATAGTTTAGGAAGTAAACACAGCATTAGTGCTTTTTTCTTAGGAGAAGTCTCTTGATGTTGACATTGAAGGGAAGGTTCTCTTACGAGTATTCAGATTTCAGGGGACTGTGGGTAATGTGCATTCCAGAGTGTATATCCTGATTCTACCCAGGGAAGCATGTTGAAATACACGAGAGTGGAAATGAGGTTGTTACAGGCATAGCCTTAAACTGCCCCAACTTATTTTAAGTGGATTTCCACAAACTTTAGTACTTCAGATGCAACTAATAAGAAAGCGCTCGTGACAAGCCTTATGTTAATGCTGGGGTGGAGGACTGCTGTGGGGTTCCGGAGTTTTGCGGGTTAGCCAGGACACAGCGGAGGGAGGTGACGGAGGGAGGTGACGGATCACACCATGAGCTGCTTGAAGTTGGAGCCTCCGGTTTTTCAAAGTCATATCCTCAGTAAACAGAGTGCAAAGTTTTGGATAGTCTTACGTTTATGTTTTTGGTGTTTTTTAAAGAGTGAGGAAGATTGGTAATAAACCAATAAACCAAGCTGTAGCTCTTTATCCCTCAGTAACAAGTTTTTATCAGGAATTATTTTCTTTATGTTGCTGGCTTCGTTTCTGTTTCCTTTGTCTCTATCATGCAGCCCATTTACTGGCCTCTGAGCGGCTCTTTACTCTTCCAGTTAACCCTTCTGTTTGAACCAGTGTATCTTTTATTTTACCCTTCTTGAGGCAGGGAGAGATCCCTCTAGAAGTTTCTGGGCTGTGGAAGCCCTGCAGTGGTGCAGTGTTGGTGACAAGTGTCCTGAGAGTCTTGATACTGTGCTTGACACAGTGCTGCCATGGGAACTGATGCTGGATAAAGAACAGTCACGTCCAGGTCTGTGTGTTTGCTTTTAAACTCGTCTCCTTTTGGCTGTGCTGTGTCTCTGCTGCGGCGCTGGCTTTTCTCTAGTTGTGGCGAGCAGGGCTGCTGTCTAGTTGCGGGCCCCAGACTGCTTACTGCAGTGTCTTCTCTTGTGCAACACAGGCTCTAAGCGCTCAGTAGGACTCAGGCTGCAGCAGGCACGGCTTGCGGACTCAGTCGGTGCTGCTCCCGCGCTTAGTTGCTCCGAGGCATGTGTGATCTTCCCAGACCAGGGATGGAAGCTGGCCTCTTGCATCGGCAGGCAGATTCTTGACCACTGAGCCACCAGGAAAGCCCCATTTCAAGTTTTAAAAAAGGGCTTTTAGGCTGTCTTTATTGCCAAAATTTCATGTTGGATGTGTGTTTATGAGATCTCAATATAGTTCTTAATGCTGATATTTTTGAATCCTAATACAGAGTTCATAGTAATTTAAAAAAATATTTTTTATTGGCTGCGCTGGGTCTTTGTTGCTGTGTGCAGGCTTTCTCTAGCCGCAGTGAGGGGGAGCTGCTCTCTGGTTGGGATGGGAGGTCTTCCCATTGTGGTGGCTTCTCTCGTTGCAGAGCACAGACTCCAGGGTGCATTGCAAGGCATTCTCTGTGTTGCAGGGTAGACTCGTAACCACTGGACTGTCAAGGAAACCCTTGTAGTAACTTTTACTTACCTGTATTAAGACACTCCTGTCAAAGTAGGCCTTTTCTTTGGAGTAAAGGACATGAGGTGATAGTGTGATAGGTTGGAATTAACTTGAGCTTTGGTTAAAATAGAATTTGTTTAGTTTAAAATTAGCATGATGGGATTATATTATGATATATGTAATTCTTTTCTAAAATTTTTGAAGTCTTAACTAGATTATCTTCTTACCAAAACATGTAGAAACATTGTCTTTTTTAGTTTGAGCTTGAATTTCTTCTGTCGTTATATAAATTATGAATTTCTAAGTGTAGAAATCTGTTATTCTTAAGTTTTGTCATTTAAATTTTATGTGCTGCAGTTCATGGGGTCACAGAGTCGGACACGACTGAGTGACTGAACTGAAGTGTGGAATAGGGAGAAAGTATGGAGCATATGGAGAAAAAGAAGTTTACTCCTTTTCAGACCACTCTAATACAGACACTAATTTTGATGCTTTCTTTCCAGGTTTTTCCATATGCATATTTTGTTTTCATTGTATTAATCACTGTATACACAGGATTTCATAGCTTACTTTCCTCCTTAACGTGTGAAGGAAAATTTTCATGTTGTCAATCTTTATAACCTTTTTGAAAGGTGCTTAATTTTCCATTGAGTAGACTTCCCTGATGGCTCAGGTGGTAAAGAATCTGCTTCCAATGCAGGAGATGGGGGTTTGATCTGTGGGTTGGGAAGATCCCCTTGAGTAGGAATTAGCAACCCATTTCTGTATTCTTGGCTGAAAAATTCCATGGACAGAGGAGCCTGGTAGGCTACAGTCCTTGGGGTCGCAAAGAGTTATAAACATTTGAGCAGCCCAGCACACGCATAATTGCTTCACAATGTTATGTCAGTTTCTGCTGTTCATCTCTGACTTCTCTTCGTATTATTATTAGTATTGCTTATTATGCCATATAAAGTGCTCGGCAGCATTTTTGTAGATAAAATCCTTTTTATATTTTGGATTATATTTATAAGATAGATTTTCACAAGCAGGATTACTAATTAAAAAAAAGCATTTTATGATTCTTTATACATATTTAAAGGTGAGGGGGCTCTAATGTCTAACTGCTGCATCTTTCTGGCTCTATCACTTTCTAGATAGTGGACTTAGTAAAACCAGTCAATCAACTGGAAAACCAGGAAATTAACCCTGAATATTCAGCTGAAACTGAAGCTGCAATGCTTTGGCCACCAGATATGAGGAGCCAATTCATTGGAAAAGACCCTGATGCTGGGAAAGATTGAGGGCAGGAGGAGAAGGGGAGGACAGAGGATGAGATCTGCATCACTCAGGATGGACGGCATACTGACTCAGTGGACATGAGTTGAGTAAACTTCAGGAGATAGTAAGGACAGGAAAACCTTGTATGCTGCAGTTCATGGGGTTGCAAAGAGTCAGACACAATTTAGTGACTGAACAACAAGCTGTTTAACCTGTTTGTTTATACATCTGTAAAATGGGGACGATGATCGAGTCCGTGTCATAGGATTTTTGAGAGCAGTAATGATGGTACATGTTCAGAAAGCCTATTTAGAACAGTGCCTTTTAACTCAATAAGTTTCTACTTAAATGTGAGCTCTTCCTTATTTTAAAACGCTTCTCAGAAGGATTATAATGTTGACAGCAATGTGTGTTAGGACCAGTATGATTGATCTTTGTCGTGTGTGGTATATTGAACCCTTTATACAAACCTTTTTATTTGTTTGTTTAATAATTGAGAAACATTAAATACTTAAGTTTTCTTACTTGATTAGTAGGAGTACTGGGTATTTCTGAATTTTATTACTTGAATTTCTTGTGTATTGTTCAATCATGTTTTGTCCTTAGTTTATTGGTTGAAGGTGTTCTTAATGTTTTCCATGTTATTTATTTTTGTAAAGTTGATTTTCCTCTACAGCTGGTTTTTTTTTGGGGGTACGCGCAAGGTCTTAGTTGACCGTGTGTGGAATCTAGTTCTCTGACCAGGGTTGAACCTGTTGTTCAGTCTCTCAGTCGTGTCTGACTGTTTGTGACCCTGTGGACTGCAGCATGCCAGGCTTCCCTGTCCTTCACCATCTCCCGGAGCTTGCTCAAACTCATCTCCATTCAGTCGGTGATGCCATCCAACTGTCTAACCCTCTGCCACCCCCTTCTCCTCTTGCCCTCAGTCTTTCCCAGCATCAGGGTCTTTTCTGATGGGTCAACTCTTCTCAGCAGGTGGCCAGCAGTTTTGGAGCTTCAGCATCAGTCATTCCAATGAATATTCAAGACTGATCTCCTTTAGGATGGACTGGTTGGATCTCCTTGCAGCCCAAGGGGCTCTCAAGAGTCTTCTCCAGTTTAAAAGATCAGTTCTTTGGTGCTCAGCCTTCTTTATGGTCCAACTCTCACATCCGTACGTGACTACTGGAAAAACCATAGCCTTGACTAGATGGGCTTTTGTTGGCTAAGTAATGTCTCTGCTTTTTATACATTGTCTAGGTTTGTCATAACTCTTCTTTTAAGGAGCAGTGTCTTTTAATTTCATGGCTGCAGGCACCATCTGCAGTGATTTTGGAGTCCAAGAAAATAAAGTCTATCACTGTTTTCACTGTTTCCCCATCTATTTGCCATGAAGTGATGGGACCGCATGCCATGATCTTTGTTTTCTGAATGTTGAGTTTTGAGCCAGTTTTTTCATTTTCCTCTATCACCTTCATTAAGAGGCTCTTTAGTTCCTCTTTGCTTTCTGCCATAAGGGTGGTGTCATCTGCATATCTGAGGTTATTGATATTTCTCCCGTTAGTCTTGATTCCAGTTTGTGCTTCGTCCAGCCCAGCGTTTCTCATGGTGTACTCTGCATAGACGTTAAATAGCAGGGTGACAATACGCAGCCTTGATGTACTCCTTTTCCAATTTAGAACAAGTCCATTGTTCCATGTCTGGTTCTAACTGTTGCTTCTTGACCTGCATACAGATTTCTCAGGAGGCAGGTCAGGTGGTGTGATATTCCCATCTCTTAAAGAATTTTCCACAGTTTGTTGTGATCCACACAGTCAAAGGCTTTAGTGTAGCAATGAAGTAGAAATAGGTGCTTTTCTAGAATTCTTTTGCTTTTTTTATGATCCAATGGATGTTGGCAATTTGATCTCTGGCTCCTTTGCCTTTTCTAAATCTGGCTTGAACATCTGGAACAACTATGAAGCCTCGCTTGCAGAACCTTGCGGGTGAAGTGAATGCAGTCGTGCAGCAGTTTGTTCATTCTGTGGCCTTGCCCTTCTTTGGAATTGGAATGAAAACTGACCTTTTCTAGTCCTGAGGCCACTGCTGAGTTTTCTAACTTTGTTGGCATGTTGAGTGCAGCACTCTCACAGCATCATCTTTTAGGATTGCAGTAGCTCAGTTGGAATTCTGTCATCTCCACTAGCTTTGTTCTTAGTGATGCTTCCTAAGGCCCAAGTACTTGACTTCACACTCCAAGATGCATTGGGAGCACAGAGTCTTAACCACTGGACAAGCATGGAAGTTCCTGTTTTTAATGTTATTAAATTAAATTCTTTATATTACATATTTTGAGACATTTCCATTAAGTGTTTTGGCTCCTTTGGCTATATAGAAAATCGTCTTTTGTGTAGTTAGTTTTATGTCTTTTAATGCATTATGGTTTTGTTCAAGTCATTGTAGAAGGAGCGAATTTAAAAATTTTGTGGGTTAGATAACAACACCTTAGGATTTTTGACTTTCTGGAAAGTTAAACATTTGATTTATTGTCCTTTTTGTTCAGTCTTAATCTACCTCATTAGTAGGGCACAGTACTTGGGAGGAGAAACTTGAAGTTTTAATTATGGTGGTGTTCCTTTTTTTTTTTTTAATAACCTAGGATTAGTAATGAGTTCCTCTTTTATGAATAAGTTAACTTATTTTGCAGTCTTAATGAAAAATGATTAAATATATTACATACATGCAGAGTGGTTCTCTTTACTGCCACACAGTCCGATTTTCTGTGAGTCTGACTGCTTTTTTCCCCTCAATATTTGTATTGGCAGTTGCTATAGAGCAGCCACATGCACTGTGCCTATAGCTTGTTTTATAGATATTTATGATTTTAGGGGAAGTAGTGGGGAACCCAGGGGAAATACAAAGTGGGTGAGGGGAAGCGGCAAGTTGATTAAAGGCAGTGGTGCTTGATTAATCTACTGCCATCAACAAGATTCTGTGCGGCATCTTAGAATTTGTGCCTTGGTGGAAGGCCATGAAACTAAAAATGATTAAGTGAAAGAAATCTGTTAATTGATAGATAATAGGAATTATTTGAGACTTCCCAGGTGGCTCAGATGGTAAAGTGTCTGCCTACAACGCGGGAGACCTGGATTCGATCCCTGGGTCAGGAAGATCCTCTGGAGAAGGGAATGCAACCCATTCCAGTACTCTTGCCTGGAAAATCCCATGAACGGGAGGAGCGTGGTAGGCTACAGTCCATGGGGTCACAAAGAGTATTTCCCCAAGTACGTTATTTTTTAAATCTTATTGAGTAGTTTCAGCACTGACCAGTCTTTGTGCTTCATGTCCATTTTCTAAAAGACTTTTGTAAATTTAATTAGGATAAAAATCTTGAGATGAAATGTGTAGAATTTTATCCATATTTGATAAATTGCAGTGGAATAAAAATAGAAACTTTTGCACGTGTCTTCTAAAACCATTTCAAGTAAATCCAGGGTTCATTATGGATAATCGTTTGGAATGATGTTATTTAACTTGGTGATAATGAAAGGATAGACTTCTATTGTTTTGGTTGTTTCCTTCTGACCAAAAAACCTAGTCTGTGTATGCACAAGCATCATGCGACCAGTATTTTTATAGAAGGGCTGCTTTCTTGGTTGGGTAACTCCTTTAATTTTATCATTCTGCATTTTAGTGGGATTACTATAACTTTGTAGATTTGGAGAATATTGCATGGAAGGTGATGGTCTATCTGTAATCAGTGTTCTGAGTTGGTAAGATTGCACAAGATACCAGATCTGGGGGAAAAAAAATTTCTTGACCTGGCCTTTATGGAAACAAAGTTAAGAACTTGATTCCTATTTCCTGCTCTCCACCCACATATTGACAGTCTTTATTTGTTTATTTAAAAATAGGCATTCTTTAGTAACCAAGACCACCGTTAAGACATAATTTAAGCTAGTTTATTAAAACAACAGACGTAGGCTGAGGTTACATAATGTTTCTTTTTATTTGTTCAGTGCCAGGAGTAGAAAATATTTGGCCAGCTTCCTAGAAGATTAGAAAGTTTGAGGAGGAAAAGTAAAATTGTTTGTTTATTGAGGAGGAAGGTAATTGTTTGTAATTACAGATGCTTGTTTTGAGGCTTGAAAAAGGTTTTTTTTTTTTTTTTTCAAAACCTTGTATTAAAAACATGATACATGAACTCCCAGTC